>PVHP010015159.1:0-37368 GCA_004024765.1 Zapus hudsonius
TTATTGTTTATTCATATATTTCCTTGAGACTGGGTCTCCCTCAACTCAGAGCTGTCCATCAGTGAGCCCCAGCTATTCTTACAGGTCTCAACCTGCACTGGACTTGGATTACAGACATGTGTGGCCATGCCCAGCTTTTTATATGTGTTCTGGGGGACCAAAGTTGGTGGTACTTGGCCCAAGGTGGCCTTAATGCTTAAGCAGCAGGTGCTCCTAACTGCTGATTCATCTCCCCAGCCCCCACCTATTTTTTGAGATAGGGTGTCTAAATTGTACTTAGAGTTCACTGATGTGATCAGTAAGTTCCAATTAGTCTCCTATCTCTGACCCACTTTTGTTTGCTTTTTTGTTTGTTTGTTTGTTTTTTGAGGTAAGGTCTCACTCTAGCCCGGGCTGACCTGGAATTCACTATAGTCTCAGGGTGGCCTTGAACTCACTGTAATTCTCCTACCTCTGCCTCAAGTCCCGGAATTAAAGGCATGTGCCACCACACCTGGCCTCTGCCTGGCTTTTATGTGAATATAGGAATTTAATTCTGGTTCTCATATTTGCATAGCAAGCACTTTACCCACTGAGCCATCTTTCCAGCCCCAGACTTTAATTTTTTTTAAAAAATTAAGTATACACCATTATATTGTTGTAAAAAAAAAGCACAGAACGAAGTAGCACATATCCTGCCTCTTTCTGCAAACTTTATTTCCCATTCGCATCTTTCTTCTGTGACCTCCGCTCGCTAGTTATTTTTCTCATTTACCTTTGTGAACTTGGAGAAATATATAGAGCTAGGTATTTTCTTAAGCTTTTATATAAGTAATGGCATTCAAGAATCCCTGGACATAGTATTCTAGAGGTTTATTTTTTTAACCCAAGAATATGTCTTAGAGATACTATCTTGTCATGAGATTTGTGGTGCAGTTGATCTGCATAGTCCTCACACAGTTCCTGATTGATGGCCAGGAAGATTTTGCCAGTAGTTTTGTTTTACAACGTGAGAAGATTGTGTGCATGTGTATGTATTTGTCTAAGACAGATACTGAAATGGGAAAGCTGGTTTGAAAGCTAGTTATTATATTTGAATGAGAAAAGATTGGTACCTTAGGTTTGGGGACAGTCAGGTGAGGGTAGAGGATGTGGCACACTATAGGGGTAGAATGAGAGGTGCCCCTGGGGTCTACAGGTGGCTGTGTTGAAGGTGGGGCATAAGAGACTGCCATCAGTCAGCCCTTGAACTTGCTGGCTTCCATGCAGCTTCCTGGCAGCCTGACAGAGCCCGTTGCTCCCAGCTGGCTGGGAATGGCTGCTTCTTGCTGGAGGAGCTGGTGTTTGTGAGCTACGTGGGGTGTTGGCTCACAGTAGAGTGGGAGCAGGGGCCGCAGCTCCCCTGCTCCCCTGAGCTCATCTCATCCTCTGAGTCAACCTCCTCCACTTGCAGTGGGCGTGGGTGTCAGTTCCCCAGAGAGAAGCCATGCAGGGGAACTCACCGAATTTTCTTTTCTGGCTCTGCATTGCCTTTAGGCTAATGTCCTTAACCTTGAGCCTTCTAAAGCCTTTCCTTCTTCCTTCCATTCCCCAGCCAGTTCCTGTCCCTAGTTCTCTCGGCATGTGCCTTGAGTTCTCTTACCTTCCTCCCCACCTTGCACATGCAGTTCCCTCTACTAAAACAGTTTCTCCTTTAACTCTTTGAGGCAGAGTCCACATGGGGAACCATCTGTGATTGTGAGCCTTTGGGCATCCCAGCCCCATCACTAGTTGAAGATGAAACTCAGTACCGAGGTGATGTTCAAGATAGGAGTGTAGATTACAGTTTGTCCTCTGGGGTTCAAATCCAAGCTCTACTATTTATTTCTGTGCATTTTAAATTTTTGTTTATTTAATTTTGGGGGGTGGTTTTTGGAGGTAGGGTCTCGCTTTAGCCCAGGCTGACCTGGAATTACTATGTAAGTCTCAGGGTGGCCTTGAACTCAAGGCAATCCTCCTACTTCTGCCTCTGAGTGCTGGGACTAAAGGACTATTATTTTTTTATAATATTTTATTTATTTACAAGCAGAGAGAAGATAGACAGACAAAGAGAATGGGTGTTTCAGGGCCTCCAGCTGCTGCAAACGAACTCCAGATCCATGCAACACTTTGTGCATCTGGCTTTACATGGCTAATGGGAATCAAACCCAGTTTTTAGGCTTTGCAGGCAAGTGCCTTAACCACCTAGCTGTCTCTCCAGTCCCCTTATTTATTTAATTCAAATATTTATTTATTTGAGAGAGGGAGATGGAGGAAAGAAGGGAGAAAAAGAGAGAGAGAGGGAGATTCCTGATGCTGCAAACTCCAGATGCGTGTGCCACTTTGTGCATTTGTTTCTGTGTGGATACTGAGGCATCATACCTAGGCTTTCATGCTTTGCAAGCAAGTGCCTTTAACTGCTGAGCCATCTCTCCAGCTATTTAACTTTTATTTTGGACAATTTTAACATGTATATAACATATTTTGATCATATTCTTCTCTCATCCCCCTCCTACTCCTGCTAAGCCCCTTCTTCCTACTTTCCTGTCTTATTTTTGATGACTCACTGAGTTAAATTGGGGCTGCTGGTATGAGCATGGCTGGGGGGGTTATTTACAAGCTTTGCATTGTTGGAACAGTTACTTAACTTCTCAGTGCCTCACTTTTCCCACTTGTAATGAGCACATTATTAATATATTCACCACGTAAAAAAGTTGCTGAGGGGCTAAATTGAGTTTGCAAGTGTCGGAAGAGGTGTGGCAAGAAGAGAAGTGATATGCATTATCTATTAGTCTTCATTTGCATAATATCTCGTTATTATATATTCTGATTGTCACCTTCATGAGTATCAGATGCTTACTTTGTACCAGGCCACCTGCTGTACATATGTTATCTTGGCTAATCCTCACAGATACTCTCCAAAGTTGGATAGTCAAACCCTATTTTGAAAAAATACCCTGGGGCTGAATTTACGTAAGATCTGTCCATTAAAAAAATTTTTTTTGAGGTAGGGCCTTGCTCTAGCCTAAGCTGAGCTGGAAGTCACTATGTAGTCTCAGTGGCGTTAAACTCAGGGTGATTCTCCTACCTCTGCCTCCCTAGTGCTGGGATTAAAGACGTGAGCAGATCTGTTCATTTTAACTGCACAGTTCAGTTTGTTGTTCACAGCCCAGCTTTAGAATGTGTTTTCCTGTGCAGTCATTCCCAGGCCCACCCTGACTGAAGGCAACCATTAATCCTCTTTCAGCCTCTTTGTATTGCTTTTTTTGTGTCTGTTTTGATATTTCACATTGAATCTCACAATGTGTGATCTTTTGTGATTGTTTTATTTCATTAGAAACATGTCTCGAAGTTCATGTGGGTCATAGGATCTGTGAATGCTTGTTCCTTTCCCTTATAGTATTCCACTGTATAGACGTACCACCGTTGGCTTCCAGAGAGCAGGTGGACTTGGATGAGCAGTGCTAAGAACAGCCGTGTGCAAGTCTCTGTGTGGACATTTGCTTTCACTCCCGGTGTTCACCTAGAAATACACTCGCAGGGTCATATGGCACATTTTTCTGTAACTTATGAAGACCTGGCTGAATGGTTTTCTAAGGTGGCTGGGCCATGTTATCTTCTCAAGCCCAATTTTACAGAAGAAATTTGGAAGTTCAGAGAGGACAGGTCACGTGCTCTGAGCCATGACTCTAGCCTGGTATTCTATTTTTAGAACTAATTCTCTTGGAAGGGCATGGTGACACACACCTTTAATCCCAGCACTCGGGAGGCTGAGGTAGGAGGATTGCCCTGAGTTTGAGGCCACCCTGAGACGACATAGGGAATTCCAGGTCAGCCTGGGCTAGAGTGAGACCCTACCTAGAAAACAACAACAACAAAACAAAACAAAAAGAACTCTCTTGGTGCAGTTCACACTGAAGGGAAGGGGGTTAAGGTCCACATCTCGAAGGAAGAAGAATTTGTGAAGCAGTATGTTTGTTTAGGCTGGTATTAAATCATGTGTGCCCGGCTAATTTAGTTGGTATAGCGGAAGATTCTTTTTTATCTTTTTATGGATAGCTACCATAATTATAGACAATAAACCATTATGAATCCCTCCCCACTCTCCCTCATATCTCTTCCCCAATACTCTTAAATTCATGGAATCTTCCTGCCTCCACTTCCTAGGTGCTGGATTACAGATGTGAGCCACCACACCTCACTGAAGACACGTTTTAAAGCTACCACGTATTAACATAAGTACTTTTATGAAAGGCCACGAGAGTTTTCAAAACAAAAAAAATAGCTTTGTTTTATTGATTTATTTGCAGTACTAGGAATCGAACTCACAACTAACTCTGTGCATACGAGGCAGGCACTCTACCTTGGAGCAACATGCCCAGCCCTGCCTTGTTTCATATTTTCAAATTTGCTTAAGGTCTGGGCTGGAGAGATGGCTCAGTGGTTAAGGCACTTGCCTCCAGTGCCTAAGGCCCTGGGTTCAATTCCCCAGGACCCACATAAGTTCGTTTCGTTTCTCTCTCTCTCTCTGCTTGAAAATGAATAAATAAAATATTTTTAAAAAGAAATGAATAAATAAAATATTAAAAAAAAATTTGCTTAAGGTCTGGCTTCATGGAAGACAGCTGGAGTCTTCTGGGCTTCTGCGTTAAGTCTGCTGTGATCTGTTATTTTGGTTGAAGGACGTGAAGAAACCGTAGTTTGCACAGACATGTAGCCAAAGGGGAAGGACTTGAATTGCTCTTCCAGAGGGATTGGTCATGCCCGTTCTTTGAAGTGAGTAGTTGTGATGTGGATCTGAAACCATTTAGAGCTTTAACTTTTTGTTCATTGTTACATTAGGATGGTCTCTCTTTTACTTAAAAAAAATTGGTAGAGTACTACCTGAATGTCTTGCCTTTTAAAAATTTCGTTTTAACTTTTTATTGACCACTTCCATAAAATAGCCAATATACCATGCTCATAATCCTCTTCTACCTCCCTTACCTTTTAAATGACTCTTTAACTACAGGTACTCCCCCAACCCTATGAGCATTCGTGTGTGTTTAAGAGTGCGCATGTGCACGTGTGTGTATGTATGGAAACCAGAGGGTGACATCAGGCATCTTCTTCACAATCACGCTCCACCTTGTTTTATGAGACAGGGTCTCTCACTGAACCTGGCACTCACCAATTTGGCTGGACAGCAAGTCTTAGGGATCCTCCTGTCTCTACCTCCTCAGCACTGGGATTGTAGGTGCACAATTACTGCCTGGCTTTGATGTGGGTCCTGGGGATCTGAACTCAGGTCCTCATGCTTGCCTGGTTAGCACTTTGCTGACTGAGTCATTTCCTCAGTGTGCTTTAAAAATAAACATCACCTATTGATCTGCGAGAAAATACTGGTTCACTGAGTTCCAACTGTTAACACATTTCACTATGTAATATATTCATAACATTTCACTATGTAATATATTCATAACTTCAGTACCAATCTTACCAGAAAATTCTTCAAGTACTGAGAAACTACAAGCTCATGGTAGCTATACAGATTTACTGAAATTCAAAATTTTGGTTGGGGATTCAGCTCAGTCGTAAGAGAGTATGGTTAGTGCAAGCACTGAAATAAACAACAAAATTTGAATTCAAATTTGCACAAAAGTTCACATTATTTCTTTGACAACAAATGCCATGAGATTTGGGAGGATCCCTTTGCTCATTTTAGCACTGCCTTTAGGTAGGCGGGGTGTTCACGGGAGAAGAGACTTAAACAGCTTCTCTGGTCATGCGGATCCAGAGAACAAGGACACTCCTGGTGCAGGTCTCATTTCGCCACATATAATATTAAAAGGAAATGTACTCACAGGGTGAGATCTAATGAGATGACTGCATCTTGCTGCCTCATCGAGGGCATTTCAAAGGGAAACTGATTCAGGTTGTTTTTAATTGCTTATAGAAGCAACGAAACACACCCTGTCCACTAGCTGGTGCAGCGGATGCCACTGTGCTCACGCAGACAGAGTGACAAATGGAAATGACGGCGAATGTTATGTGACCTCCTGAGCGGCTTCATGGTATCTTGAGGACCACTATAAAAACCACTGGTTTACGGGAACCAAGAAGGAGTGATGCAGTGCCCCAGGCTAGTGAAAATCAAGAGGCCAAGGTTCAGAGGATGTGCCATGGGCCACAATCTAAAGCAGGTGCTCTGAGGGGACCAGGAGCTTCCTCCTCAAGCTCTTATGTCCTCTGGCTTCCTGCAATGCTTCCATTACAAACCCAAGAGAGCTGGCTGTTTGAGGTGGTCCAAGGGAGTGAGCTTCCCCAGATACAGAGAAGGAGAATTTGGATGGCCAGGTGGGGCATGTGATAGCCACCCAGGTGTCTGCTGCAAACCCAGAGCGAGGGTATGTGTACATTTGGAGGGCAGCACCGAGACAGGGTCATTCTATGTAGCCCAGGCTGGCCTCGAGTTTATAATCCTCTTTTCTCAACCTCCAGAGTGCTGGGATTACAGGCAGGTGCTGTCACCCTGGCCAGAGTGAGGGTATCTTTTTTAAAACCTCTTCTACTCCACTTGTTAATCCCACAGCCTGAATCATCTGCTGACGGAAGTGATGGCCTAAGTGGACCTGAATTTAGGACCTCATGCTTTGGCAGCAAGTTCTTTACCACTGATCCATCTCCCTAGCCCTGGAAGGGATAGTTTTGGTGTGTGTGTAGAATGTGTATGTAGAATATGTGATGTGATGTGTGTATGACATATACAGTGTGTGTGTGTGTGTGTGTGTGTGTGTGTGTGTGTGTGTGTGTGTAGATGTGGGCACCCACATGCAGAAGCCAGAGGAGAGCATTGGGTGCCCTTCTCTATCGCTTAGTCACGTGTTTTCTTGAGACAGTGTTTCTCACTCAACCTAGAGCTGCCATTTTTGGACATCAAGTCCCAGTGATTCTCCAGTCTCTGCCCCTTGTGGACTGGGGTTACAAAGGTGTGTGGCCACACCCAGGCTTTCATGTGGGTGCTAGGAAACAGAGGTGGTCTCAGGTTCTTTCAGGCCATCAAGCACTCTTAACCACTGAGCCATCTCCTCAGCTCCAGAAGAGATGACCCTAACTTTTGCACATACTTCCTTAGTACTTTATTCTGAGTTTCCCCCCAAATTTTGCTACTGTCAATTGTGCAGTGTTATCAGTGCCCTAGCTTGGGTTATTTACTTTGGGTGGATTCCTGTAGGTTTATTGGATGTGAGGATAGAAACACCTATGAGGCAGGTCTCAAGAGGTAGTATTGGCAGTGTGTTCAGGGCCTGCCTCACTTCTGTCCCATGAGTCCACACTGGATAACAGCACCAAGTGTACCTTTGCAAGGAATATGCTTGTTGTCTTCGTGTGAAGGGATGTTAAAGGTCGAGTCCCTATTCATAGCTTACTGATCACTTGTCTCTCACTTGCACTTTCTCTGAGTTGTTATTTTTGTCCCTTTTTTCTACTAGTGTGTTTCTTTTTAAAATTGAGTTTAATGGTTATTTATATTTGTATTATATTTGTGTTTGAGAAGAGGGAGGGATGTCAATCTTAGTTGTCATGGATGGTTCATATATTTTCTGTAGTATGTATTTGCTATAATATTTTGTTAAATATCATTTATATATATTTACAGTCCTGGCATGCTAGGCAAGTGCTCTATCATTGAACTCTATACCCAAGGCCATGCTTATGGTAGAGTTATTATGTCTTGAAGTTACTTTTATTCAATAAAATCTATTGAAACTTGCTTCTTTCCCTCATTTTATTCTTGGTTTTTATGCCTTTAAAGCAGGAGTCTAAACACTATGGCTTGAAGGCCAAATCTTCCCACTAACTTTTTTTAAAATAAAGTTTTAGTGGAAGACAGCTATGCTGCTCATTTATATATTATCTGTGGCTGTTTTCACTCTATAATAACAGCTCAGCTGAGTTTTTGTAATAGAAACTGTATGGCCTACTGAGATGAAAATATTTTCTCTTTGGCCTTTGTAAAAAAAAATGCCTGTCAACTCTAGCTCTAAAGTGTTTCTTTGTCTTGCAATATCTATTAACCTGTATTTTCTTTTAGTCCTCTGTGACCTTATTTAAATAAATTAATATAATCCCTCTGGGGTTCATTTTAGTATAAAGTGGTAAATGAAAATTTGTCTAGCTGGGGAGATGGTTTAGTGGTTAAAGGCACTTGCTTGATTGACAGCCTGGGTTACAATCCCCAGGACCCACCTAAAGTCAGATGCAAAGTGGTACATGTGTCTGGCATTCATTTGCAGCATACCCCCACACAAATACACATACTTGAAAATGTGCATTTTGTTCCTAAAGAGTTGCCAATTGTCCCAACATCCTTTGCTTTCCCACCAGTTTGTGATGCTGTCTTCATCCTGAACAGGTTCATCGGTGAAGAAGGGGCACTTGCCACGCAGGGTCCTGAGCTCTATATTGTGGTGTAATGTATGATAGAATAAGTCCTGGCTCGTGTTATCCATCTTCAGAGCATTCTCAGCCATTTGCAGTTGTTCGTATGATATTTAGGACTATTTGGTCAAGTTTTCTTCCACATTTCAAACATTTAGAGATATTGATTAGTATAATAAAAACCAGTACACTCAAATTGGACCAAGCTGACATCTTTATTATAGTGAGTTTTTCTCAGCAGGCAAATGGTCTGGGCCTCTCTTGGGAAGGTCTTTCATGCCCTGTAGGAACACTGCAAGGTTTTTTTCTATACAAGTCTTATTTGCTTCTATATTATATTGCATTATATTATTATAGTTATTTGAGAGAGGAGAGAATATGGTGTGTAAGGGCCTCTTGCCACTGCAAATGAACTCGAAATGTATGTTCCTCTTCCTCCTCCTTCTCCTCTTCCTCCTCTTCTTCTTCCTCTTCCTCCTCCTCCTTTTTAATTCCATATATTTTGTTTGTTTGTTTTTGAGGTAGGATCTCGCTCTAGTCCAGGCTGACCTGGAATTCACTATGTAGTCTCAGGGTGGCCTTGAACTCAAGGTGATCATCCTACCTCTGCCTCCCAAGTGCTGGGATTAAAGGTGTGTGCCACCACACCCAGCTTCCTCCTCCTTTTTAAAAGTATTTTTTTTCTTTTTTTAAAAAAAGTATTTTTGAGGTAGGGTCTCACTTTAGCCCAGTCTGACCTGGATCTTACTCTCTAGTCCCAGGCTCAACTCACACTCACAGTGATTCTCCTACCTCTGCCTCTTGAGATTAAAGGCGTGTCCCACCATGCCAGGCTCCTTGTTTACTTCTTGAAAGGAAGTTTGGGATATTCATGTCACATAAGCCACTTCATCTTAGTCTTGGCTTTTCAGTAGGTTCTCTTGACGTTTCCTGTGTAGATGAGAACAGTATTTTCCCATGACAATGTTTGATCCTCCTAGTTTTTTTCAGTGTTCCTGAGAATACTGCTCCTGTGTATAACCTGTCTTCTCCCCTCTTCTCTGCAGGCTAACTACTCCACTTCCTTTTTCCAAACATATATGGTAGATGCATGGGAACACTCCTGTGTTTATAGTTAATAAGGGCATCCATACATATTTAGTGACATGTGGCTTTCAAACTTGTGAACATGTGCTACTCTGTCCTCCTCAGAGGATCGTTGGACATCTCTGGAGTGAGTGGGATGGTTACTTTTCTCATTCTAGGTGTATTTGTCTTAGTATGGGCTACATTTACATTGTCTTTCAATTTTGTTTTTGTCCTGGGGATTGAACCTAGGGCCTCAAGTATACTAGGCAAGCACTTTCCTATTGAATGTCAACCCCAGCTATCTTTTTACTTTTATTTTATTTTATTTTATTTTGAACAGTCTCACTAAGTAGCCCAGACTGACCTTGAACTTACTTCATAATCCAGACAGGCTTCCAACTTGCCATCCTTTGGCCTCAATTCCTCAAGTAGCTGGGATTACTGCTCCACCAGACCTCACCTGTCTCTCTTTCTTTTTCTTTTCTCTTTCTCTCCTCCTCTCTCTTTTTAAAAGTTTTTATTGATTATTTATTTGCAAGGAGGAGAGAGAGAGAGAGAGAGAGAGAGAGAGAGAGAGAGAGAGAGAGAGAGAGAGAATGTGAGCATGGACATGACAGCACCTCCTTCCTACAAACGAACATGCCAGGGCCACTTCTACTTTGTGCATCTGGCTTTATGTGGGTACTAGGGAATTAAACCCAGGCCATAAGGCTTTGCAAGCAAACACATTTAACCACTGAGCCATCTCTTCAGCCCTCTCCTTCTTCCTTTTGATAGCTACTATTGACTTACATTGAACTTATAAGAATACAACCCCCCCATTGGCTTCCCACCCCAATTTTCTAAGAAACTTTGTGTCCCAGTCCATTCTTCATGCAGAAGACCAGCAGTGTTGGTTGCATTTTGAGATGCTGAGCACCATGGACCCAGTACTCAGACCAAGAAATAAAACGTCACCAGTACCAAGCCTTCCTGACACATTAGATTTCTGATGTTGAAGCCAAGGCTCTAAGTTGATGCTGTTAGGTTCTGAGCCCATTTTCCACCTGCTCAGATAATTCTAGGCTTGTGAATGATAAATTAGGACTTTGGTGTCACCAGTGACAAGAGCTCAAACCAGGGTCACGTTGTTGAAAAGTGCATGGAGAACACAGCTTTTGGCACATGTGGATCCAGATTCCCCTGTCAGCTGACATGCACCCCAGCAGCCTGGAACGTGCATGTCCAATCCTTTTAGCAGTCCCTGGAGGCTTTGGTTTTTCCTTCACAGCACCGTCCCAGAATTGATTCTGAAATGGGCTGAAATGGGCTGTACATAGCTCTGAGTCAATCACAGTGGCTAGGCCAGGGAAACCCCTACCTGAGCCACACGTCCACTTCTGGAGTCCATACCTCCCCATATACATGGACCAACACTAGGAGCTATGCTGTAATCAACCCTGAGAAAGTAGATGCAGAACCCAGATCTAGAAACAGGGAAAATAGACACTGATGAGGCCATAATTGAAGACTGTATGTTTCTCTTCTTGTCACTGTGACAGAATATGTGGCAGAAACAACTTAAGGGAGGAGAGGCTTATTTTGACCCACAGTTTACAGGGTACAGGTGGGGAAGATATACTGGCTGGGACTAGCTCAGTGTATGGCATCAGGAATTTATGGTATGGATTGTTCACAACATAACAGATTACATATCAGAGAGAGGGAGAGGGAGAGAGACAGGAAGAAGGGCTAGGCTCTATGCATCAAAGGCCTGTCTCCAGTGAGCTGTCTCTATCAGCTGTGCCCAAAACAGCACCACCAGCAGGGGACCAGGTGTTCAAAACACTTGAACCTGTGGTTGACATTTCACATTTGAACCATAACACATGTATGCGACTCAGATAAAGTATTCACCAGTGATTTCTGCTCCTCATTCATGAGTACAATGGGTGTTTACCTTCCTCTGGGGAAATGTGCAACCAGTATGATAGCTTCTAAGGTCATGAACATTTCAAACATGGTCAGGCAGTGCCCAACAGTCAGAATGACTGCTTGATTTTATTAAATTCAAAATAACTGACATCGGCAACTGTGGCTGGGCTGGAGGCTACTCTATTGGAAACATAGTTCTTCACTATTACCTAGAGACCCTTGATAAAAATATTCAATAAGTCATGGTTAAAGATAGGACCCGAGGGTAGAACCCTAAAGATCCCATTCTGATTAATGTGTCAGAATCAGTCATCAGTCACATGGGGAATTTCAGCATTTAGGAGGCTGAGGCAGGAGGATGCTGAGTTTGAGATCTCCTTTTCTCCTATAACAACCGAACAGCAACAAAAAGTCAACCATTACTCACTGGGAGTAGTTATGTAACTGAAAGGAATCTCACTTCACGGGTATTTGTGGATGGTATGTAAGAAAATGTCCTAGAGCCAGGCATGATGGCGAATGTCTTTAATCCAAGCACTTGGGAGGCTGAGGTAGGAGGTGAGTTTGGAGCCAGCATGGGCTATAAGAGTAAGTTTCAGGTCAGTCTGAGCTAGAGTGAGATCCTACCTCAATAAAAGAAAAAAGAGAAAAAAGGAAGGAAGAAGGGAAGGAAGGAGGAAATAAAGGAAAGGGAAAAATAAGAAAATGATGGTATGATGTTGCTCACCTGTAATCCCAGCACTGGAGGTAAAGCCAGGAGGATCAGAGGATTCCCAGGGCTTGATGGCAGCTAGTCTAGTTGAGTCAGTGACATCTGTATTCAGTGAGAGCTCCTGTCATGGATCATGGGATGAGTATCGCCCTGGAGGTATGACAGTGGATAAACCATGAACTATGCCAGAGTCTAGCAGAGTCCCTTTGAAGTGCACACGACATCCACATGCTTTCTAGTGGATCGACGTGTTACAACAACAGCCTTGCTAAGAACAGACACCTAGAGAAAGGAAGCTTGAAGGTCATTTATGAGCAATGGTATTGAAATAGTTTCCATAGGGGAGGGCACTGTGACCAACAACTTTGAAGATTCCTGTCCTGTTGTTAGGGATAATCTGATTATGGAGAAAGAAGACTTCAGCCCTCCTTGGCGTGGTGCCACTAAACATGGTGATTATGTCTCCTCTTGCAACCTTGTGATTATTATTTGTTTTCTCGGCCAGGTCTGCCTGCAGACACAGAGTGAGTAGTCTGACTGTGCTCAAATGAATTTCTGTGCACAAGGCAATTCTCCTGCGGTACTAGCCCCGTCATCTTGGATAGTGTAAGACTGAGCTTGGGAAAAGAAACCACCTTTATTAGTCTGATAACAATGGCCAGTTACCAAGGCAGTGCCATCCTGGGGGTCTTGGGGACACTATGCAAATTAGAAATCCCTCAAATTTAAACCACTGTCTCCCCTTGGTTGTTGACAAGGACATGTGTGGGAGGTTTGTCAGAGGTCCATTGGAGTCTAGATAGTTCCTGTGTTAGTCAGCTTTCCATGACTTCGACAAAATACCTGAGCTAATGAGATCGAAAGGAGGAAAGGTTCATTGTGGCTCATGGTTTCAGAGGTTTTAACCTATGGTCACTTGGGTTTGCTGCTTTGGGCCTGTGGTAATGTAGTGGAAGGCAAGGACTGACCTGAAAGTCGTCCTCTGACCGACCCCCTAATCCACGCCACGGCATGCACGAGCCTACACTCACATGCATGCGCACAAACACATGAGTTTTTATTGGTGTGTATTCATTGTACAAAGTGATGGGTTTCATAATGACATTTTTGTTCAAGTATATCATGCAAGTTGAACATATTCACTTCCTATTACACTCTCTCGTTCCTCCTTCCCCTCCTGCTGGTCCCCTTCCTCTTCCCAGTTAACTCCCCTTCTATTTTCATGCCATATATGTGTATATATATATGTGTATATAAACATACATGTGCATGTGTATTGTGTGTGTGCATGCACCTGTGTGTGTGCAGATTTGTGCATCTAAAAAGCCTCTGGGGCTGCGGAGATAGCTCATTCAGCAGAGTGCTTGACTTGCAAGCATGAAGACCTGAGTTCAAGCCCCACACCCTACCTATGTTACACATATGGGGGAAAAAAAACCACATGATACTTGTCTTTCTGGGTCTCGTTTATTTTGCAGGAATCTCTAATTCCTGCAAATGGCAGACCCCATTCCTCTTTATGTCTAAGTAAAACTCCATTGTGTATATAGGCCACATTTTATCCATTCATCTACTGATGGACCCCTTGGCTGATTTCATAACCTGGCTAAGATTTGCTTTTCCTTCGCCTGGAGTTCTAGTAGCACAATGCAGTAAGTCTTAGCAGGCCATGCTGATGGAACACCATGGTTGGTTGTGGGTGTCCCTTGAAGGTCTGGCATCACTAGGTGAACCAAACACCGTGACTAGTGCCCTCCAGCAGTAACCCTGGACTCTCGGTTGGGAATACCAAGGATGTGATGGGTATGGACTCTAAAGCCATGTGTGTGGCAGTCAGTTCTCAATGCTGGGAAGAGTGCTTCTGCTTATTTAATTTTATTGCTTATTAGCTGCAGAGCCACGATGGTGATGTATGTGATTTCATAATATTATGCTGAACTCTCAGTAATTGGGGTGAAAGGCTGGGTCCATGTGGAGACAAACAGGAATAGAAAAATACTCATGGGCCAGATGGAACCAATTATTCATTCACAAATGCAATGTGCTTCGTGCTGAAATCTTTCAGAGTATGGATGACAGCAGGGAAGTGAATACAAAGGGGGCCTTGGTGGAAAGAGGGGGCACTTGGCTGTGACAGGAAGACCTTGAAGGTTAAGATCATGGAAGCAGACAAAACCGCATCTTGGGGCTGGTGAGATGGCTCAGCAATTAAAGGTGCTTGCTTGCAAAGCTACATCTTAACCTCTGTTCTGTGACCTTGGGCAGATGACTTCCTCTCTTCTGAACTCAGATTCCTCATAGCTCAGTCTAGATACCACTAATATTTCCCACTAGCCCTGACCAGGGTTAGGTTAGCCCAGAAGCAAGGCTACCATGTTTTCTTGTTTCTTTCAAATCCTTTTGCTGACTGCCCTCATTGCCCTGTCATTTTTCTTTCCTTTTTACCAGACCATCAGTCATTCATATAAGAGCAGTCTTTTTGTTTTGTTTTGTTTTGTTTTCAATTTGGCCCCATTTTCAGAGACACAGATCCTTGCGTTTTAAAACATTTTTATTTGCAAGCAGACACACACACACGAGAGAGAGAGAGAGAGAGAGAGAGAGAGAGAGAGAGAGAGGGAGAGGGAGAGAGAGAGAGCAAAAATGGACACCCCGGGACCTCTAGCCACTGCAAACAAACTTCAGATGCATGCACCACTTTGTGCATCTGGCTTTACTGGGTACTGGGGAATCAATCCGGGTCATTCAGTGTTGCAGACAAGCACCTTAACCACTGAGCCATCTCTCGAGCCTGAGAGTATTCTTATAGTCATGTACACTTGAGTATAAAAGGTGCAGGACTTTTTTTCCCCCCAGCAGCAGCAACAGTTAACATTGTAAACTAGAAAAAAAGCTTTGGCCACCTAACATGATTTAAGACTTATTTGCATTAGGAAATCCTTTCAGGGTCTCTCAGACCTGCCCCAAATATACTTCACCACAGACCTCATCAGGCTTAGCATTCCCTCATTCCAGTGTGTCACCTCTTAAACTAGTCAGAAATATCTGTTTGGGTTGGCTCAACCCATTTGAATGCTTACAACCATCTTAATTACAAAAGCCCTTTGGCAGGATCCTAATGAGCGTGTATAAATTGCTCTCTAACCTTTCAGAGTTAATATAATTTCTCGCCTTGTTATGAAAAGAACCCACAAAACCCAGAGCTGTTTTCTAAAAGCTTCTACCAAGTTGGCACTGAGCATTTTGCCAAGGCCAAATGGTGGCCAACCTTCCCCTGAATGGCTCCATTTCTGGGCTTGCTTCTTCCGACTCATGACTTGCTTCTCCATTTTGCTGCCCACGGATGCTGAAAATACCTTGTTTTCTGGCAAGTCTGAAATGAGATTCCTTCTGATTTAATCAGATCCACAATGAAGCTCTTCCAGTTTTCAGGAGGAAACTTCTAGAGCTTCGGGGCTGGAGAGGGGCGGGGCCTAGCCAGGGGGTGGAGCTCCTACCTGAGTTTCCTACCTGAAGCCCCTTACTTAGGTCCTCCCACCATGACTAGGTCCCTGTTTGTCTTCAAGTGTTCCCTGTCCTGTGCCAACATGGGCTCCACAGTTCCATTCCTTGTACTCTGTCTGGAAGGCCTCAATGACAGCAGGCAGGACCTAGCTTCCCTCCATACCAGCTGCTCCATCCAGGAGGAGACTTTGTTTCCAGACAAAGAGAGTCTCGGACATGTTAGCCTTGATTAAAGCTAGGAGTCACTGGGTTGTCCTGTAGTGGTGTTTAGATAGAAGAAAACTGTTCCAGATAAGAGAAGCAGCTGGGAGTGGCAGAGTAGCTGATGAATGACCCTGGGGTGGGTGGCCACTGAAGGAGCAAGCAAGGTAAAGGGAAGGGTCTAGGGACAGAGGGGCCACAGGTGAGAGGAGGAGAGTATGTGGGTGAGTCAGAACTTCTGTGGCTATGAGCAGCCCACGTGGGGGGAGAGGCCACTCCATTCTCCATGTATGTATAGGTTTGGTCACTGATCTAGGCCAACACTGAGGACCTAGGGTATGCAAACACTTGGGGTACACCACTCCTGGATCAGGCTGAGTGGTGGCTGTGGCAGGTGGGTTTGCTTTGGCTGGATAAGGATCTCCTCTTTGGGAAGGTGCTCTGAGGACCTGGCATTCTGCACTCCCAAACCAAGTTCATCTCCTCATCACCTTCATCATTCCCTCTCCTAATGACTGCTGGACACTCTGGATCCAGGAACTATGCTTCAAGTCTTCCCACACACTGACTCAGTGATGCGCCCACCAACTCTCTGGTCCTACTGATAACCTCATTTTACAGGTGACCAACCGAGGCTTGAAGCAGTATAGTAACTTGCCCAAGGGAGAAGCAGAGCCAAGGTATTCTGCTGTTAGGATCTGGGTACCAGGCTGCAGTCCTGGTCACTCAAGTGTGTAGCACTCTTCCCTGTTCTAAAGCCGGTCACCCCACACTCCATAGGCCTCAGCACTGGGCAAAGTGTGGGCTGGATAAGCCAAGAACTTCAGTCCCACCTCCTTTCAGGGAGATGCAACTGCCTGGCCCTCCTGATCCAAACCTCATTCCCCAGGAGGTCTATCATAGAAAGGCACAGTTTTTGGCCAGGCTTCCCTTAGACCTCATTACCAGGGGCAATTATAGTCCAAGATGATTTTCCATCACTCTTATAGGATGCGAGATGAGACGGAGAGGCACAATTCTTCCGTTAGTCTGACAGCTGTCCTTTTACACATCTTGAGACAGGTGCCACATCAAGAGTCTTACTCAGCTGGCATTTTCAAAAGCATCTTTGGCTGGGCTTGGTCGTGCACACCTGTCATCCTATTATTCAGAAGGCTAAAGCGTGAGGATCATGAGTTCAAAGCCAGTCTGGATCATATAGGGAGACCTTGTCTCAATAAAACAAAACAACCAAAAATGGCACTGGAGAGAGCTCAGTTGATAAGGTCCTTGATGTTTACATACAAGAGGATCCCAGAACCCACATAAAGAAAGAGTCCAATGTGGTGGTGCATGTTTACAATCCCAGCACTGGGGAGGCAGAGATAGGGGGATCCCTGGGGTTCTCTGGTCAGACAGTTTAGCCTCCTTGGCAAGCTCCCGGCCAATAAGAGACCCTGTTTTTAAAAAGATGGACAGCTTTCCTGAAGAATCATGCCTCCAGGTTTTCCTCTGGTCTTCACATGTATGTGCACATATGTGCATGTGTACCCCCCCTCCACGCCATCATCTTCTGACACTATGTGCTTAGAATCATTGTGTGATAATTCCAGACTTTGGAAAAAACACTCAATTTTAAAAAGATTTACACGTGGATACCAAACAGCCCACCCCCACTTCTTTTTTAAAAAAATATTTTATTTATTCATTTTCAAGCAGATACATATACATGTGTATATATATATATATATATATGGAGAGAGAGAGAGAGAGAGAGAGAGAGAGAGAGAGAGAGCACCAGGACCAACACCTTGTGGGTCTGGCTTATGTGGGTCCTGGGGAATTGAACCCGGGGTCTTAGGCACTAGAGGCAAGTGCCCTTAACCACTGAGCCATCTCTCCAGCCCCCACTCCCACTTCTTATTCCGTGAAAGCAATGCAGTCACAATGACTTAGGAGCTGGTACCCAGTTAATAAGCCTGTGGCTCCAAGCCAAGCTTTTCAGCTTCCCTCCAGGAAGTTGGTGATTGGTACAGGGGGTTTTCTCTAGCAGAGTTTTAAGTAAAGCACAAGTCTGGGAAAGGATTGCAAGATCCCACCCTAAGGCTATATAAGGGGGAAGGAAACTCTCTCCCTCCCCTCACCTGGTTGCTGATGGTTGTCGTGATTTGATGTCTATCCATACTGCTCATATATCCCTTTGTCGGCATTGGAACAAAGTTTCCTCAGCCTTCCAGCCTGAACTGGAGACCAGCAGCTCCCCAGGCTTTCAGTGATGGATTGGGACTGCTGAGGCTCCCAGCCACATAGACTGAGCAGCTACCAGTTCCTTGTCTCTTGGGCCTGCAGACTGCTATTGTGGGACTGCCATGAGCTAATGCAACAAATCCCCTTTTACTACAATTCGTTCTATCAGTTCTGTTCCTCTAGAGAACCTCGACTAAAACAGTTTGGAAGTTGGTGATTGTTACAGTGTTATTTCTCTACAGAGCTTCAGGTGAGTACTGGTGAATGGAAGTGGTTGGGCTGTATTTAGAAAGGGTTGGTGGGTAGGCTTGGGACGAGTCAAAGGCATCATCTATGCCTCTGCAGCTGAAAATACACTCTTTCGGCCCACACAACTCTGGAGATTTTTTAAAGTTCCATTTTTGGCAAGTATATTCTGGTATTGGTGTACTTGGGTTAATCTTCAGCTCTGACTCATGGCCTTGACCCCGGTGTCCTCAGGGCACAGTCAATGGGGGCCAGCATCCCCAAGCCCATTGTTTTTTCTGTGTGGATGTGGATTAGGGAGCTCAGCAGAGCACCAGGGCACTGTCCCAGTAAGCACAGGTTGTTGTAGCCTTAGGCTGTCTGGAAACCACACACCATCTACTTCTGGAGCTGAAGTTCAAGGTCAGGGGTCTAGGATGCTTGGTTTCTAGCTTATCACCTACTTGCAATGCCTTCACATGCCCAGGAGAGTGAGTTTATTTCCTCACATCTCTCCCTATGAGGGTATTAATCATGGGGTCTGTCTCTGCCTTTGTGACCTCATCTAAACTTCCCAAAAGCCCATCTCTAAATGCCCCCATATTGGGTGCTAGGGTTTTGACAATGAGTTCTGTGTGGAGGACAGCATGTTCTGCTTGTTGTTGCACTTCTGTTGGCTTCTTGGACAACCCCTGGCTGGGGTTCCCTGTACTGTGGGAGAAGCTTGAAGAGATTCTCCAAGGGAGGGGCAACACCTAGGCCTCATGCTGGCTGCACTGAAGGAATGTTCCTGCTGATTGCAAGAGCTCTGGGATCCCCAGGTCTTGCCATATCTTAGGGTACATTATTATTTTTGTGTGTGTGGAGGGGGATCCTAGGTCAGGAGTCAGATAGAGACTGGCAGGAAAACCCATGTCTGCTCCTTCCTGTCTGGAGTTGTGGCTTGGGTACCTTAACTAGACATACTCCTTAAAGGGACACCTAGCAGCTGGCTGGCCATCTCTTCCTCCTTCTTTTCACATAGTTTGAGGGTCTCTCCCCATGGCATCTCTTGCATAGCTGTTTTTTCATGGTCACACTGGTAAGATGAGATATCAGTGTTCCAAGAGTAAGTGTTGGGGATCCAGCTAATCTTTACAGATTCACTCAACTCCCTAGATTTAGGGGAAGGGGATGAGAACCCTGCCTCCTGATGGCAGGAGTTTGATCATCACAGTTTGTAGCTGCTACCTTTCATCTGCCACAGGAGGCTAACTCCTATGATATTTGATGTTTATGTCTTATTCACATAGCATTCCTGAGTTACTTAGGACTTTAGAATGGGAAGTGACTGTTAATGAATAATGGATTTGTCTCCATAGGACAGTGACACCTTGTGCTGAAATTGACTGTGGTGATGGTTACATAGCTCTCAAAGGCCCTTGTAGGTGGCTCTCCTCTGCACAGTGACTTCTGACCCAGGCTCCTTCCATTTTGTGGCTCTGCTTCTGGATCAGAGCTGTCAGATGGAAATACAGTGTAAGCCACATACAGAACTTTTACATGCATGTGTAGCCACATTGAAAACAGAAATAGGAGCTAGGAAATGACTCAGTGATTAAAGGTGCTTGTTTGCAAAGCCTTCAGGCATGGGTTCAATTCTTTAGTACCCATGTAAAGCCAGATGCCAATATGGTGCATGTGCATAGAGTTCCTTTGCAACAGCAAGAGGCCCTGGCAATGTCCATTCTCTCTCTGTCTCTCTCTCTCTCTCTTTCTCTCAAATAAATAAACAAATAAATGAATGAATGGCTGATAAAAACAAAACCAGAAATAAACAGGTGAATTGTAATCATATACTTTAACCCAGTGCCTCTAAGACGTTATTTCAACATGTGACTACTAGCAAAGTTATTAGTGAGAGACTTTTACATCCTGGGTCTTTTGCGAGGGGGAGTCTTTAAACTCTGTGAACATTGAGGCACTGTCAGCACAGATTGGCCATGTTTTCAGTTGTCTAGGCCACAAGTGGCTTATCATCACTACATTGGACCGCATAGCTCTGGACACAGGTCCCTCCATTGCAGGGAAGGGCTCTGCAGGCAGATCTGCAAGTGGCTTAGCTGTGGGTCAGGTCTTTGTAAGAGAGCCTGGGGAACATGTTGTACCCCTGTGCTCAGGTGAATGAGGACTGAGGTTTGGTGAGCCCCAGCTGGTCCATCCTAGTCACCAGCAGTGTCTGTGAACCTGCTGCGTGCTCACCAGCTGGGCTGGAGGCTTTGGATTCAGAGAAAGGAGGAGGAGCTTTGCTTTACATACTAGTCTCCCTTGGCTCATGGGTCATACTCCTCAAAGTGGCATCTTGGGTCTTCTTGCCAGTAGCTGCCTGGATAATCCCATGCTTGTTCCTCCTGCTGGAAGTACCCATGTCCTCTTTGGGGTCTGTGGCCGTCCCCTCTGATTCTCCACTCCTGTCCCTCTGTAGTTCCTTCTGTCTCAGTTGCTGCCCACTGCCCTGTAAAGATAAATAGGTAGTGTGGTGGGGTTGGGGGGGACACACATAGTCCAGAGCCACCAGACCTGAATTCTAGCTGCAATATGACTTTGGACAAGTCTCTTGACCTCCCTATGTCTCAACTGCCTCTTTTTTTCTTAACATTTTTTGTTTAAACGACTTCTTCATTTTTATTATTGTGTATGATGTATGTGGTTATGAGTGCACACTTAACTACTGTGTGTTTGTAGAGGTCAGAGGGCAACCTTAAGGTGTTTCTCTTCTGGCTTTGGCCACTGCTGCTTGTCAACTTCAAGATTCTCCTGACTCTGCCTCCAATTGCCACAGGTGTTCTGAGTTTACAGATGAATGCACAAAGTGGCTACTTTTGCTCTGGCTTTACATGGGTGCGGAGGAGTAATTGAACTTTTGTTGGAAGCCTTGAAAGCAAGCTTCTTTAATCAATGAGCCCAAACCTCCAAACCTCCTCTTTATAGGAATAATCAGAGCTACCATAGGATGGTGGCTTCTGATTGTCCCAGGCCAAAGTCTGACTGCGTCTGGACAGATGCTAGAAGAGAGCCAGACTCTTCCCCCGGAGAGGGTGAACTTCAGGTGCCTGGCATAGGCCCATGCCTGTGTGTCTCCTGTGCAATGGCCTTCACCCAGAGAGACAGACTCTGCCTTGGGTCTCCCTACCCAGCTCAGGAGCTTGCCTGGTCCTGATGAGGGCTTGCCAATTTGTTGGTCTTTGTCTTGGGATGCGCCCTCTACTCTGCCACTCCCTGCCAGCCATTTATTATCCACCTGGGAAGCAGGACAATGGTTTGCTCCAGCTCTCCTATTTGACCCTGGAACACCAATGCTATCTTCATCAAGACCGACCTCCCCCTAGGGAAGCCTCAAGCTCAGCTCAGGTTGGGCAGGGTCTCAGCCATGCTGTCACTTACCCTGGCTTCCTGAGGTCCCCATCGAGACTGGCTGGATTGGGTTGGCTCCCTGAGTACCAAGAGAAGTTCTGAGGAGTGGAGAACAAGCATCAGGTGGCTACTGACCCTGAGCTAGAGTCTCTAATGGTCTGTTTGGTGAAGGCAAGGGCGGTGAAGGCAAGGATAGCTGACTGGATGTGGAACTAGGCTGGACACAGTGAGAGGATCTAAGGCAGGAATGGTAAGATTGAGAGCACTACACCCATCTTACCAAAGGGTAAACTCAGGCACAGAGCAGGTCAGAGACTTTTTCATGTGTATGGTATGCATGCATGTGTGTTCATGTGTGTATCGGTGCACATGTGTGCATGTGGAGGCCAGAGATTGACATTAGAGAGTTCCCTCAATCACTGTCCACTTTATTTTTTTGAGACAGGGTCTCTTGCTGAACATAGAGCTCACCTAGACTGGTAATTCAGTGAGATAGAGCAGTTACCTTCTTGTTGCTAGAACAAAACATCCAATCAGAAGCAGTTTAAGGAAAGAAAGGGTTCATTTCAGCTTACAGTTTCAAGATAAGTTTAATCATGGCAGAGAAAGTGTGACAGCAGGCAACTGAATGTCACATCTTGTCACATCAGCTGGGAGGAAGCAGCAAGAGTGAGCTAGCTAGCATTGCCAAGGGGGCTGGGTTGTAAAATCCCCAGGCCCATCTCCAGTGACTCTTCTTCTCCACAAGGTTCCACCTCCCAAAGGCTCTACAACCAGGGATCAAGAATGAGTCTCAATGGCAAATACATGAGACTATGGAGAACATTTCACATTCAAACTACCACAGAGCCCCAAGGATTCCCTGTCTTCCCAGAATTATGGTACAAGTGCTTTCCACAGTGCCTAGCATTTTATATGGGTGCTGGGGATCTGAACTCAGGTCCTCATGCTTACAGAGCGAGCACTTTGCCGACTAAGCATCTCTCTACCCCATCAAGTGGATTTTGACTCCAAGACCAGAGCACTGTCTGTACTCCTAGCTCCAGGACAGAGTAGAAGAACGCTCTGACAGCAGATGTGCAGGGAATAGAGTTGGAGCCTGGAGGCACAGGGAAGAGCCTATGAAGCCAGGGAAGGATACACCAGCTAGCCTTTGTCCAGAAGGCTCAGTGCTGAGGATGATGCTGGCCACCCTGAGAAGCCCTGAAGGTTTCTGCTTGGGCCTGACAGGAGTAATCAAGTCTCAGGGATTGAATAGTCTGAGGATGGAGAAGACCCAGCTGTGGGTAGATGGTGGAGGTTGGGATGGTGGGACCATGAGGGCTGGGTCTCTCTCAGAGCTCCTGCCCACCCCAGCATCCATCCCATGCAGCCTGAGTGTCCACCTTGATGACATCTCTCCCAGCCCTCCCAGTGCTCTGCTGCCGGTCAATAAAGGAAGTGTAGAGGGTGGGTGGGGCCTCCTGGCCTCTGGGAGGGTGACCTTTGGTTCCTGTTGGTCCCCTGGGACTTGGAGATAGCCATGGCTCTGGGTTATGAAGGAGGTTCTTCCAGTGGAGGACAGAGCCCCACCATGGGGACCTTCCAAGACATACTGTTCAGAAGTTAGTTTGCTCCCCGGTGGATACCAGCTGCCTGTCTTGCACCGCACCCTCGGCATCAAATACAGAAGTGTGCAAACAGAGAGGTTCCCAGAAGCAGCTTCTGGGCATGAGACTGACCACAGACACCTGCAGCCTTCAACTGACTTCCCTTCCTGTCTGCAAAGCATGAACTTGGCGGGTTTCAGTGCCTCCGTCAGACACCCCTGCACACAAGTTTAACTCCCTGTGTGACTGTGAGCTCCAACGGCTGGGTCCTCCACCAGGCTGAGGGAGAGAGACGTGGACTTCCCTCATTGTCCCTTCTGTCCCCACAGCCCTGGTTGTGCCTCTCTGACACTAGCTTGAAGAGAGCAGGAAAAGCTGTGTGACCCTGGGCACACTGTCTTGCCTCTCTCTCTCTCTGTGTCTCAGCTTTTAATGGGGACAGTGATGGTAACAATTATAGTCACCTTAATGAAATTGTGAGAACCTGCCTAGAGCAGCAACTAGCCTAGAGCAAGTACCCAGTGGAGGTGACATCTGTATTGTCTGCTGGGTGGGCTCTGGTGAGATGAGGGTCCTCTGTTTAACAAAGATACAGAGTGCTGGCACATCTACTCCAGCTGAGAGAAACAAAAGCTTATCTCCACACATAAACTTGTCTACATTTTTAAAATTATTTTTTGAGGTAGGTTCTCACTCTAGCCCAGGCTGACTTGGAACTCACTCTGTAAGTACAGGCTGGCCTCAAACTCACCGTGATCCTCCTACTTCTACCTCCCAAGTGCTGGGATTAAAGGCGTGCACTCATGCCCAGCATTACATTTTATTTTTCATAATAGCTCCAACCCAAATACCCATGGATAAAGTATGTATATCTATACAGTGGAATATTACTCTGTCATGTAAAGGACCAAAGTGCTGACATGCCAAGATAGGAATGACAAGAGGCAGACACAAAAGGTCACATGTTATGCTATTTCAGAATAGGCAGATCAGAAAGGAAGAGGGGAAGGAAACGAGGACTGATTGTTAATGAGTATGATGGGGTTTTATTTTGGTGGTGGTGGGGGCGGTTAATGCTTCAGATTGATTGTGGTTATGGTTGTCCAGCTCTGTGAATATAGTAAGCAAGTGGAACCCAGTGATTTGTACACTCTAAGTGGTTGAGTGGTAATATATATGAATTATATACCTCAATAAAGCTATCAAAAATGAAAAGTTAGGGAGAAAAAGAAGCTAGATACCTTGCACCTGCCAGAGCCCTTGACTTAAATTACTTCATAAGTACTCACCTACTTAATCCCCATGCCAGCCTTTGAAGAGATAGTTACTTCTCCAGTTCTATGATTGTGGAAACAGAAGCACAGAGAAGGAAAGCTGTGTGCTGGGAAGCACAGTGCTATCCAGAGACATGGAATCTGAAGCCAGGCACTCAGGCCTGTGCCATAAGCACCTCCCTGAGGGGCACTGAGCACAGCAGCCAGAGGTTAAGTGTGTATGATCAAGGGGGCATAGAAACGCCTCAGCCCAGAAAGACTGTCAGGATTCTCACTTCTTCCTGCAGGCCTGGTGGAGGGAGGGTGGACCAGCAGAGAGCTGGGCTCTGGGGTTTTATGTCTCTCTGACCCATTTTGAGAGCTCCTGGCGCCTCCTGGAGCAGGGGCTACACAAGTCCATTTGCAGAAAGGCAGTCTCCACTTAATTAGCACGGCCTGCTTCTGGCGGGGGAATTCGACAGTAAATGGGCTGGGTCACCCTGCAAGCATGCTGGTGGCCTCTCAGCCCCTGCCCCTGGGGACTGACTGTCTGCCTCTTGGGCTCTGTCCCTCTAGTTGGGCTGCTCTTCAGAATGGCCTGACTTTCTAACACAGAGCAGAAGACAGATGCCACCCCTCCGTAGCCTAGGAAACGTCTGGATGGGACAGATGTGAGATGGTCTTGTACTGTGAGGGGACTGGCAAGGAGGATCAGAGGCTGTGCTTCCAGCATCCTGGGCCTCAACAGAGAGCCAGGGTGTGCGGTTCATACCACCCTTTGCATACATCACCTGCATACCTTCTACCACAGTGCTGCCCAGCTGGGCTTCACATCCCCGATGACCAGAATGAGGCCCAGAGTGGTTGTCACTTACTGAATGCAGAGCGCAGTTCTGATTTCTGGGACTCCTGGCTTCCAGCACAATCTCTGCCTGCCTCTATTTTGAGGGAATTATTGCCTGGTTTTCAAAGGCCCGTAAGGTTTGATTCATATCCTTGGCTTTGGAGGGAAGGGGATTACTCAGGCTGTTGCTCCCCATGGGAGAGAGGACCCCCCTGGAATCTCTGTGTTCTACCCTCTGCCAGTAGAAGAAGTGTGCTATAGGAAGGTGGGGTGGGGAGGGTTGGGGGGGGTCTGTGGGTACTACCACTTACTTGCTGTGTGACCCTCAGCAACTGATTTGATCACTCTGAGCCCCGAAGGGTCCCAACATCAAAATCCTGGGACCGTTCAACAAAATGGCACAGAAGGTTCCTTGGCGCATAGTGGGAAGTTGATTGCTGGTTAGCCTCCCAGAGCCTAGCATGAGGATGTCCACTGGCTTTTTCTCACCATGGATACTATGGGCATGAGGAAGGCACAGAGGAGCATGCAGGGACTGCTGGATTGGAATGGAGATGCATCCCCACCCAGAGCACAGTTTCTGGTTAATGCAGAGATGGTGCAGAGCTGTATAGTAAAAGCCACAGTGTGGAAACTACTGTTGTTCTTCGAAGTTGTGGGAAATTCACATAACATGAACTATCTATCATCTATCTGTCTATCTGTCTATCTATCTATCTATCTATCTATCTATCTATCTATCTATCTATCTATTTATCATTTATTTACTTGAAGGGGTGTTGCTAGGCCTCTTATCACTGCAAATGGAACACCAGACACTTGAGTCACTTTTGAGGTCTGGCTTTACATGGCTGTCTGGGGAATTGAACTGGGGCCAGCAGGCTTTGCAAGCCAACACCTTTAACCACTGAATGGTCTCCCCAGCTCCAAAATTCACTATTTTAAAGTATGTGGTCCACTGGCATTTGTGCATTTGCAGGGTTGCACATCTGTTACCTCTACTTGTTTCTAGAACATTTCCATCACCCCAAAGGAGACTCCATAGTCCTAAGCCATCATTTCCCAGTTCCATCTCCCTCCAGCTCCTGTTCTGCTTTCTGGATCTGTGGGTTTATGTGGTCTGGGTGTTTCATATCAGTAGACCCATACATTGTGTGCTCACTGTGTTTGGCCTTTTCACTTAGCATGTTTATAGTGTGTTATTGCATCTGACAGTACTTCAGTCCTTCTTATGGCTAAGTGATATCCCATTATATGGACACACTCTTACCCAGGCTGCAGCCCATGCCCTGCAGTGATGGTCAGAGTGCTGCTTCCAAAGGGCACCATGCTTGGCTCTTCTGGCCTCATTAGCCATTAATGTGAAAATATTAGACTTAGTACTGATGAGGCCAAGGTGGGGAGTGGTCCCAAGGGATGGGCTGGTTAAAGATCTACCAGGTACCGAAGACTTGCTTCCTGTGGGGTCCAGTAGGAATTGAGAGGGTACATGGTTCAGATTCTGGGCTCTGGAGCGAGACCATATGGGCTCCAATCCCAGTTCCACTGGGTGACCTTGGAGAGATTGCTCAGTCTCTCAGTGCTATGGTTCTCTTCAGTGGAAATGATAAAATCTACTGAGCAGGGTTCAGAAGAACTGAGCAAAGCTTACTCCTGCATGGTGCTACACAGAGGCAGTTGCTGAAACAAGTTGGCATCAGCTAGCATTGCATCTTAATGTGGTCCGCTGGTCTCTGCCTCTGGAATTGCAGTCCTCACTAGACCCAAGAATTAAACAAGACTACATGAAAGTTTACAAGTTCCTGCACAGAAAAAAGGAACCATCAACAAAGCAGACAGCATCCAGAATGGAAGAAAATCTTTGCCAGCTGTATTTCAGATAGGGCTAATATTCAGAAGAGATAAAGAACTGGTAAAATTACCCCCCCCCAAAAAAAAACATACCAAATGGGCTAATGAAATGAACTGACAGTTTACAAAAGAAGAAATTCAAATGGCCAATAATTTTTCAGAAAGTGTTCACAACCACGGGCTGGAGAGGTAGCCTAGTGGTTAAGGCACTTGCCTGATGGCCTGAGTTCAATTCCCCAGTGCTCCTCGAAAGCCAGATGCACAAAGTGGCACATGTATCTGGAGTTTGTTTACAGTGGCTAGAGGCCCTGCTGTGTTCTCTCTCTCTCTCTCTCTCTCTCTCTCTCTCTCTCTCTCTCTCTCTCTCTCTTTCTCTCTTTGCAAATAAATAAAAATATTTTGAAAAAGTGTTCAAGTCTGGGCATAGTGGCCCACACCTTTAATCCCAGCACTTGGGAAGCTGAGGTAGCAGGATTGCTGTGAGTTCAAGGACACCCTGAGACTTCCTAGTGAATTCCAAGTCAGCCTGGGCTAGATTGAAACCCTACCTCAAAAAAAAAAAATTAAAAAAAAGTTTTCACATCCATGCTCATCAGGGAAATGCAAATTAAAACCACTTTGAGACTCTCACCCCAATCAGAATGGCTATCATCAGGAAAACAACAAATGCTTACGAGGGTGTGGGGAAAAGGGGAACCTGATTCTCCGCTGGTGGGAGTGCGAACTGGTACAGCCATTGTGGAAACCAGCATGGAGGGGTTTCAAAAGATTTGAAATAGAAGTGTCATATAATGTAGCCATACCACTCCTGGTCATATGCCCAAAGGGCCCCTTATCTTACTGTAGAGATATTTGTATATCCATGTTTATTGCTGCTCTAGTCACAATAACAGGTACATGGAACCAGTCTAGGGTATCATGATGGATGATAATGAAAACGTGGCACATATACACGGTGGAATTTTACTCCGCAGTAAAGTAAAACAAAGTTATGTAATTTGCACTAAAATGAATGGATATGGAAATAATTATATTAAGCAAGGTGACCCAAGCTATGAAAGCCCCAAACTGCATGTTCTCTCTCATACGTGGATCCTAGCTTTCACTTGTTTTATCTGTATGTATAAAGGTGTGTGTGTGTGGTGGGGGGAAACGTGGGTAAAACCTCAAAAATGAGAATGGTGACAAAGAGTGGTTAAGAAGATATGACAAGGAAGGAGCCGGGGTGGTGGTGCACACCTTTTATACCAGCACAGGGGAGGCAGAGGTAGGAGGATCACAGTGAGTTCAAGGCCAGCCTGAGACTACATAGTGAATTCCAGGTCAGCCTGGGCTAGAGTGAGACCCTACCTCAAAACAAGCAAACAAACAAAAAAAGATATGACAAGGAAGGGGTTGGGGAAGGAGAAAGGACACATGTGACATATAAACAGAAGGGAGGCAGATACAAGGGGCAGAGGGAGTGGGGGAAATAGTGAGGAAAAAATTAAAACAAATTATGTTTGAAAATGCCATAATGGTACCTGAAAGGGTACATTAAGAAAAAAAATGCAGTTCTGGACAGGTGTCATCCCAACACTCAGGGGAAATGGAGGCAGGAGGATCAGGAGTTCAAGGCCAGCCTGAGCTCCATAATGCATCAAATCAAATCGGATCAGATGAATACAATTAAATTGCAGTTTTGTGATAGTGCTGAGCTCTGCCATGTGTCCTCGAGACGTTGTCCTTCTTCTCTTCCAGTGGCCCCCACTGAATTCACCTCTCATCTACAGGGTGGTTTCTTCAGTGCACCACTGTGGGCCATGCAAAGCAGGGCTGTGTACAGGCTCCATCCAGATGGATAGTTGCTCACCCACTCTACTTCTACCTCCAAGCTCAGGAGCCCGAGGCCTGGGCCAGTGAGCAAAGCTCACTTTTACTTGCTACTTTTTGAATGTTGCTAACATAAGATGTAAAGTGAGAGCATTGTAGGTTCATGTGTTCTTTTAAAAATAATACAGAGCAACCGGGGAGAGTGGCACATGCCTGTAATACAGTACTTGAGAGACTGAGGCGCGGAGAGGTCAGGGTCAGCTTGGGCTGTATAGAGGGAGACCCTGTCTCAAGAAGAATAAAAAATATGGAACAATCCTTCTGCCTTGCACCCATTTTGTGCCCCTGGTAACATTTTGCAAATCTATAATATCACAATTAGAAAATTGACATGGATATAATTCACTAGCTCTGTTCAGACTTTTCTGGTTTTAGACCTCTCTCTCTCTCTCTCTCTCTCTCTCTCTCTCTCTCTCTTTCTCACTGTGTGTGTGTGTCCATGAAATCTTTTATCACAGGTATAAATTTATGTGACCAACACCACAGAATTTTAGACTATTGATTATATGACAATATTTTAAACTTACTGGATTCAATTAAATATTATTTAAAATTTTCATTTCTTGTTTTTAATGTTGCTAACAGAAATTTTAAAGTGACATATATGAGTACTTGGGAGGCTGAGGCAGGAGGATCATAAGTTTGAAACCCTGTCTCAAAAAAAAAAAAGAAACAGGGCTGGAGAGATGGCTCAGTCATTTAGGTGTTTGCTTGCAAAGCCTAAAGGCCTGGGTTTGATTCCCCAGTACCCATGTAAAGCCAGATGCAGAGTGGTGTATGTTTCTGGAGTTTGTTTGCAGCATCAGGGGGCCCTGATGTGCCCATTCTCTCTCTCCTTCCTTGAAAATATATAAATAAAAATGTTTTAAAAAGAAAAATGAAGCAATGTAAATAGTTCTCATCATTATTGACCATGTGTGGACCATGCTGGTCTTGTGTTGTAGTCAACTTGTTCTGTTGCTGTGCAGAAAGAACCCAAGCAAAAGTGGCTTGTGGAGGAATGGGTTTATTTGGCTTACAGACTCAAGGGGAGACTCCATCCTGGCAGGGAAAATGATGGCATGAGCAGAGGGGTGGACATCACCTCCGCCATAGTACTGCAAACAGCACAGGAAGGTGTGCTAAACACTGGCAAGGGGAAGCTGGCTTATAGCCCCCAAAGGCCTGCCCCCAACAACACAGCTCCAGTGAGGGTCTAATACCCAAACTGCCATCAGCTGGGGATCGATCATTCAGAACACATTCATTTGTTTGTGGGGGACATCTGGATCAAACCATGACATCTTGGTATTGTCCATCAATCTGGAACATTCACTATGACCCTTCTAGTCAGTTCTCTAATTCCTCTTATGCAGCTTCCATTCTCTCCATATACATACATACATACATATCATTAGATGTTACTTATTGATTTTTGAGGCAAAATGCACATAAAATGAGGCACTTGCAAGTATTTGATACATTCATAATGAGAAAACACCTGCATCTCATTCCAAAATGTTTGCATCATCCCAAAAGGAACCTCTACCCATTAAGCATTCACACCATCTCCTGGCAACACACTGTCTGTTCTGTTCCTGTAGATTTACTTTTTCCAGATCTTCCATATAAACAGAGTCCTGCACTGGGCATAGTGGTGCACAACTATAATCACAACACTCAGGAGATGGAGGCAGGAGGATCAGAAGTTCAGAGTTATCATTGGCTAAATAGTGGATTCAAGACCTGGTTTCCACGAGACCCTTCTCTAAAGAAATAAATAAAACTTAAAAGTACAAAATGGAAATAAACATAAAACACATCATACCCTTTGTAACTTGTACATCTGGTGTGGCATTCTTAAGGTAGACTGTCCATCATGTCACCTTTCATTCTATTTCATGAGTGTGAGCACAGCCGTGCCTGCGTCTACCTCTCACACGTTCATCTCACACATGTCTGTGCACTCATTGGTGATGATAGCTGTCCTTGTAGCTTGCAGTGTATTTGTTAGAAGTTTGTACACATGGAGTCAGACAGGATGGCTCTGTGGGAGGCTGCTGCTGCTGAGCCTATGGGGAGATTTTGAGGTTGTGGATGCCTCCACTCACAGCCTGTGGAAGAAATGATTCTTTTTTAAAAAATATTTTTTATTTATTTGCAAGGAGGGAGAGAGAAAGAGAGAGAGAGAGAACACAAAGACCTCCAACTGCTGCAAAGAACTCCAGAAACATGTGCCACTGTGTGCATCTGGCTTTACATGGGTACTAAGGAATCAAACCTAGGTCTCTAGGCTTTGCAGGCAAGCACCTTAACTGCTGAGCCATCTAAGCCCTAACAACAATTCTTTACAGTAGCCCTTCCCCTGAAAGTCCCTGTCCCCTTGAACATAGAAGGCCTGTCCACTTTCCTAACCAGGCTTTGTGTCAGATGCCAGAGATTCGTTGATGAGTGACAGATAAAACCTCTGCCTGGGGTTCATGAGCAGTGGGGGAACTGACAAGTCAGCAAACACAACCTGTAGCTGAAAGGTGTGACCAGGGTAAGGATGGGGCTCAGCAGCAGAGCACCTGCCAGGCAATCAGCCCTCCATAAAAACAACTAACTGAATGCTGTGAAGGACCATTTAAGTCCTTAGAGAGAGAACATAAGGATTTGTGATGTATGTCGGGAGGCAGTTAGAGCAGGTCTCTCTGAGGAGGATTCAGTGACCTGAATTCATGTAGAAAAAGGAGAACATTCTAGACTGAAAAATAAATAGCATGGGCAAGGCCCCTTGGGCATAAAGTCTCTGGTGGTGCAGTGTTAGATTGGGAAGGTGTGAATCCAGTGGGAAGGGATGAGAAGTGTGACTATTGGCTGATGGCATGTGCCACAGTGGCCCCGACTCTGTGTGAGTAGTGAGTGGGACCCAGGCCTTCTCAGCTCTGAGGGACACTGTGGCTCCTCCCAGGGCTTTGTAGCCTCTCTCTCACTCCTGAGGGCTTTGGAGTGTATATGTCTATGTTGGTGGGGGGGGGGGGAAGACCAGAGGGCGGCTGTAGGAGACCTCAAAGAATTCCCATGGTGCTACACACCTACCTACCTCAAGATGCGTTCTGATGCCTACATTCTCTGGCTTAAGAGTCTCTCACCATCCCAGACTTAGCCTGGTTGCCCTCCTCACTGCAGAGTGGCCCCAAAGCCCCAAGCCCAGGTCTGTGCCCTGACCAGCCTCCTGGCTCTTTGAGAACAAGATGTCCTGTACTCTGAATCCTAGCCCTGCGGTGGGAGCACCTGGCCCAGGGCACAGGAAGAAAACTGACCCCGACCCTGAGTTATGTAAGGATGCCTTTGGAACTTGGCTCCTTTGGAGCTGAAACGGGAAAAGTAGACCCACACAGGCAGGGTTGGGAACTGGATAGGCAGGCAACACCCTTGGGTCACTTCTGGGTCAGTCTTCATTCTGGGTCATTCTTCACTCAGCACATGCTCTGGGCATTTAGTGGTGTCAAGACTGATGGGGGAGGGGCTCACGAGCAAACATGCAGTCATGAGTGTGGCAAGGAGGAGAGGGGAAGGGAAAAAGGAAGGGAGGAAGAATGGAAGAACAGGCAAGGGAAAGAAGGAGGGGAGGGAAGAAAGGAAAAGGAAAGAGTGAACAGGCAGATCCCTTACAGAGGCCACAGCCGGGCTCAAAGTTATGTGACCACATATCTACTCTGGCCAATAGAAAAGCTGTGTTGACATGTATGAGACCTTAAATCTTCTCCATACTTCCTTGCATTATGGTAGAAAAGCAGCAGATGGAGCTGGGGACCTGGATCAATGGGTAAAGCACTTGTGCAAGCATGAGGACCTGAGTTCAAATCCCTAGTATGTAAAAATGCCATATATGGTGGCATACAACTGTAATCCTATTGCTGAGGAGGTAGAGACAGGCGAATCCCTGGGGTTTTCTGGCTAGCTACTGTAGCTAAATTAGTAAGCTCTAGGTTCAAGGAGAAACCCTGTCTTTAAATGAATGAATGAATAAATAAATAAATAAATAAATAAATACGGTGGAGAGCAACTGAGGAAGAGATCCAAAGCTGACTTCTGTCCTCCACCTGCATGCACACACAGGTGCAGTACACCTGCCCACACACATACGAACATGCCTGCACACACAGGTGCAGTACCCCTGCCCACAAATATACGAACATGCATGCACATCCACCTGCAAAAAGGGAGGCAGATGAAAGTAATTAGAATACTTAACCTCAGACATTTCAACATGTAATCACTGTAAAATTATTAATGACCTATTGGACATTTATATTTTGGTACCAAATCTTCAAACCCTAGTGTACATTTAATGCATCCCTCCACCTCAGTTGAGATCATATGCTCGGTGTCCCACAAGGTCTTTGGGGATGCTGTGGAGAGTGACAGGTGCTGATTGAGGCAGATACTACCTGGTGAGGACACCAGGTTGGGGAAAGAGATTTATTACTTGGTGGGGGGTGCGGGGGCGTGGATGTGCATGTCCTCATTAGCTCATTGAATGCTTAACAAATACTTATTAACTACCTGCTATGCTGGGACAGGGCGGAACAGTGCATTGAGGTCACTGAGAAGCTGTGTGTTTGTGTTTGCGTGTGTGTGTGTGTGTGTGTGTGTGGTGTGTGTGTGTGTGTGTGTGTGTGAGAGAGAGAGAGAGAGAGAGAGAGAGAGAGAGAGAGAGAGAGAGAGAGAAAGAGAGAGAGCAAATGGCATGGACTGGCTGTCTAGTGACCCCAGGGATCCTTCTGTCTCCGCTTCCCCATCATTGGTATTACAGGTGTGTGCCAGCACACTTGGCTTTTCCTTTTCACATGGGTTCTGGGGATCAAACTCAGGTCCTTGCGTTTGCAAGGTGACCATTATACTGTCTGAGCCATCTCCCCATCCATAGAAGCTTCTTAAACCAGAAGGTATTATACCCACCCCCAGAACTCCTGATTGTGGTTTGGAGTAGGGCCGTGAGATTTGTATTAATGTGATGGGTGTATGGGTCAGTATGTGTGAGTGTAGACAAGTGCATCTCATGGCACATGGGGGGCTTAGCAGACAACCCTGGGTATCAATTCTCGCCTTCCATCTTGATTGAGGCTGGGTCTCATTGTTGTTCACTGCTCCACACACCAGGCTAGCTGACCTGTGAGCTTTCAGAGATTCTCCTGTCTCGATTCCTCCATCTTACCTTAGGCATGCTGGGACTACAGACAAGTTGGACCACTACATCTGGCTTTATATGGGTTCTGGGGATTTGAACTCCCTCATCCCAAAGGTCCCGCAACCTTCCCAAACAGTGCCATCAGCTGGGGACCAAGTGTTTAAACACATGAGCCTGTTTGGGACATTTCATAGTCAGGCAAAGTACTTAATCCGCTGAGCCATCTGCCCAGCCGAAGAGACTTACATTTCTAACAAATTTCCAGGTGGTATTACCACTGCTGGCCCAGGGATCGCACTTTGAGAACCCCTGGGCTGGCTTGGGGGTGCTGAGAAGGCAATGAAGAGCGGGGAGAGGTTTTGAACAGGAGAAAGATGTACCGGGTTTGCTACTTCAAAACCTGTTAGAGAGGCTGGGAGGCTGCAGCCTCCCTCACCACTACTCCTGCCAGGCCAGTGGGACCCTGAGCTCAGGAGAGCCCCATCCTCACTGGTCAGGAAGCCTGAGTTGTACAGGAAGACACAGATACTGAGAAATATCATCTCTCAGCACAGTTGTGGAAATAGAAACCCTGAGACAGATGGAGGTTCACTAAAGAATTTCCCTCTGAAAGGGAAATTCGGCTGACTGTGGGCAAGGGGGAGCTCTTGTCATTGCTAACCCTCGATCACATGTCAGTTGAGGACAATGGTATCTTTTTCCACTGCTGGGAGCCATCCACAAATGATCCTCCAAGCTCCAGAGCTCAGGACATTGGCAGTCCCAACCCAAGCTCCAAACTTGACTCGACCTTCCTTGGGTGAGTCCTCTCTGTGTCTGGATGTGCTAAGAACAGTTGGTTATAGAAGCTCCCCAGGCCTGCCAGCTCCTCTCTAGCTGATAAGAAAGAGTGGATTTTTCCTCTTCCTGCAGCAGCAGTGTTCTGGTTTTCCCTTCTGCCCACCAGCTGCCCTGGTTTCTGCCTGTACACAAGCAGAGCTGGCTGTCTGGGAGCCGCAGGAGGTGGGCAGGCCTGGGGCTTGGGGCATCTGCAATAGATCATATCAGGAGGCAGACTTCACAGTTCTGAGGTGACAAGCCATGACAGTCTCTATCAGAAATGGCTAAACCAAACCTCAGCAAACAAAAATCCCCAGCCAGCAAACAGGAAGCAGAGGCCGGATAAAAATAACACCCTCTTTGCAACTGTAGCCCACACCATCCAGGTTTCAGAAAGCTAAGCTCTTGCCAGGAAATGCAGCTGCTTCCGAGAGGACCCATTGAGTGGGGGGCGGGAGGTAGAGACATGGGTTGAAGTTGGGGGGGGGGGCTCCGCACCCTCTGCACTCTGGCAGGTAGAAGAATTAAGCCAATCCACCTAGGCCTGGCTGGATCAGACAGTCATTGTCTCTTTTACCAGGAACTCTGAGACCTTTATTGTGAGTGTGAAATGAGACTGTGGTTTTAAACATATTTTGTTGGTTGCAAAGCAATCACCCCAGGGATCAGCCAAGTTTGTCCTCAAAGGACCAGATAAGAAATGTTTTAGGCAGGGGGTGGGCCAGTGTCTCTCATCACTCAATCCTGCTGTGTAGGCCAACTATCTTATGGATGGTCATACTTTTGACCTTCACATGTCACACGGTATTCATCTTTGATGTTTTTCAATTACTTTAAAATTATAAATCGTTTTTAAAAATTTTTTTATTTATTTGAGAGAGAGGGAGATAAAGAGAGTATAGGTGCACCAGGGCCTCAAAAAAAAAAAAAAAAACTCCAGACGAATGTGCAACTTTGTGTGTCTGACTTTACATGGTACTATGGAATCAAGTGTAAGTCATCTCCTTAGCCCTAGAAATAATTTTTAATTTTTTTTGTTTTGTTTTTCTAGGTAGGTCTCACTCTAGCCCAGGCTGATCTGGAATCCACTATGTAGTCTCAGGGTGGTCTTGAAACTCTGCCTCCTGAGTGCTGGGATTAAAGGTGTGCACCATCATGCCTAGTTCATTCTTAAGTTTTTGTTTTGTTTTATTTCAGATAGGGTCTTACTGGCTGGCCTCAAACTTATGACTGATCCTCCTATCTTAGTCTCTCTCCCAAGTGCTCTGCCACTGAACTAAACTCCCAATCTTCATTCTTAATTTTCTTTTCTTTTTTAAAAATAATTTTATTTATTTATTTGCAAGCAGAGAGAGAGAGAGAGAGAGAGAGAGAGAGAGAGAGAGAGAGAGAGAATGGGCACATCAGAGCCACTGTAAACAAACTCCAGACACATGTGTTACCTTGTGCATCCTGCTATATACATGGAATTGAACCTGGATTGTCAGGCTTTGTAGGCAAGTGCCTTAACCAATAAGCCATCTCTCCAGCTCCTTTCTTCTTAATTTTCAAGCAGTACAAAAGTAAGTTGTTTGGGGGGGGGGACTGGAGAGATTTCTCAGTGGTTAAAGCCATTTGCTTGCAAAACCCAATGCCTGAGATTCAATTCCCCAGTACCCACGTAAAGTAATGCATGCATCTGAAGTTTGCATTGCAAACACACAATTCTCTTTCTCTCTCCTCTTTTTTTTACTATCTCTCTTTCAAGTAAATAAATAAATTATATATATATATATACATATATATATATATATTAAACTGAACTTAAAAAACCTATAAAGGTTAAAAGTAAGTTGGCAGGCCAGATTTTGGCCTGTGGCAAGCAGTTTGCTGACCCCCCCTGGGCTATCATTAGTTTTTACCATCATCGCTGTTTAACTTTCTGCCCAGCACAGACTCATGCCTTTGCTTCTTCCTTTGAGGGACCAGCCAGTGTGAGATGGCATCTCTGTGTGAGCAGCATGCAGTGAAAACATAATTCTTACCACTTGCCTATCATTCTCTGGAGGGTTTCTGTTGTCTAACAAAACTGAAAAATTATGACTGTACAGATTATTAAATACTTTGAAAATACTGGCAACCATCAAAAAAAAACTACTAAGTGAATATTTTAACTTTCCCCCCAATGAACCATATGTAGGGATGTGAAATACATGTTTCTTTTTTGGTTGAGGACATTGAATGTATAGTTTTGATTCATGGTTTTCCCATTCTGTATTATATATGAACATTTCCCCAGGTCACTAAAAGTTTCTCAAGATGGCGGCTATGCAATATTTCATTGC
>PVHP010015160.1:0-37936 GCA_004024765.1 Zapus hudsonius
GTCCAATTCATATTAATAAAAATTAGAATTCATTATGAAAACACAGCTATTGTAAAATTTGTGTCCTGTCCTTTGGAGTCTCTAATTTTATAAGACAAATACCAAAAGGCATAAAAGATCAGACAGAGCCAGACACAATAATAAGGGGTGAAATTTCAATATCTCTCTTTCACATCTAGATAGATATTGTAAATTAAAATCCAACAATGAAACCTCACAGCCTGTACATCACTTGCAGTTAACAAATGTCTACTGAATATTCCTCCAAAGAGATCGAAATACACATTCTTCTAAGCAGGGCATGGCATGTTTTCTAAAATCAACCACATTATAGGCTACCAAGCAAACCTTACTAAGCATAATATAGATACAATTACCTACATCCTGTCAGACAGAACACAGTGGAATGACATTAGAAATGAGTAGCTAGACTAACTTCAGAAAATGTTTAAGTACTTGGATACTGAACAAACACACTTTTGAATAAATGGTGAGGAAAATGGGGTTGAAATGAAAACATTTCTATAATAAGAAGAGGTGAAGATCTCTATGAGGACTACTTTTAAGATATTAAAAATTTGAAGATGACTCTAGATATGGAAATAACTTCAGTGCTCCGGATTTGTAGAACTAAATTTCTGAGGATGACTATTCTACAAAAAGCTACCTATAAATTTAATGATATCCCCATCAAAATTCCAAAGACTTTCTTCACAAAGCTAGAAAAACAAATCCCAAAGTTCATATGGTTACACAAAAGATCACCAGTAAGCAAAACAACTCTAAGCAGAGTACACAGCCAGATACATTATCTTGCCTGACCTCAAACTATACTGCAAAGTTATAATGATAAACACAGTATAGAAGTCATGGAGGGGGGGAATATCCAGAGACATTGCCCCCCTCAGCAACAGCACATAAGTGGCAGGAAACCTGGCTGCCGATTGTGCTATCCATAATCTCCTACTACGTGGAATGAACCAGTAGGCCCACTGCAGTGAGCCTGACCGCCATTACAAGATGGTGCCCACTTCCTTGCAGCTAAGTGGTAAACAACTCCATATTAGGCAATGCTTTGGTGAGAGACGGCGCCTCTGGCTTTGCGCATCTCGTGGATTATGTATTGGTCCCTAGCCAATCCCGTGGCGCCTGGTGATGGCGAGCTGGTGTCAGCCAATCATGGGGCAACCCGTGTCCCTGCTCCCTATATAAGCAACTGACTCCTAGTGCTCAGGGCCCCTCGCTTCCTGCTCTCCCTTCAATCAAAAGGCTCTCCAATAAAGTGTGATTTGAGAAGAATCCTCGAGTGGTGGTTGAGTGGTGGTTGTTCTTCCTCGCTGGTCGAGGAGCTGGCCGCAGTGGATTGGGGACAGGGAGAAGGGAATCTGGGATACCAAAGTAATATTTACTAATACAATTTATCTAATTTTGGACAACAAAAGGTAGTATGGTACTACACAAAACATATATGTAGATATACTAGAATTCCCAATGATGAACCCATACAGATATGGACACCTATTTTCTTTAAACAAAGGTGTCAAAAACATAGACTTGGACAAAAGCAGCCTTTCCAATAAATGGTGCTGGAAGAACTGGAAATCCATCTCTCACCCTGAACAAAAGTTAACTCAAACTGGATTAAAAAAAACAACAGCAAAAACAATCCTTTAGTTTAAAGTCAGTTTCAATTTAAAACATTGAAAATGCTGAAGGAAAACATGGGGAAAATACTTCAGAAATATATGTACAGGCAAGAGACTTCATAACAGAACCCTCATAGCACAGGAAATAGCCAAGAGCTGATAAGCTGGGTTTCCTAAAATTAAAAAGCTTCTGCTGAACAAAAGAATTTGTCAACACACTAGACTGACAGCCTTAAGAATGGGCAGAAATCTCTGCCAGCCATATTTCAGATGTGGAGTTGATATCTAGAACTGCAAAATTTTAACACCAAAACAAAGCTTGCCAATCAACAAGTTGATGATCTGAGCAGTTAGTTTTAAAAAGAAATACATATGGCCCATAGATATTTTCAACTGTTCAATAGTCCTTTCCATAAGAGAAATGCAAATTAATAGTACTTTCAGATTGCATTTCACCCTAATCAGAAAGACAACCATCAAAAAAAAAAATAATGACAGTTCTTTTGACATGAACTGACAGGACTATTCATGACCCCACAGTGGTAGTTAGTACACCAACAAGACCTGCAGTGCTCTGAGTCCATCACTGGTTTGGTTTTGTGCATATTTTCATTTATTTATTTGCAAGAGAGAGAGAGAGAGAGAGAGAGAGAGAGAGAGAGAGAGACAGAGAGACAGAGAGAGAGAGACAGAGAGAGAGAATATATACAAAGGCCTCTTGCCACTGCAAACAAACTTCAGATGCATGTATCACTTTGTGCATCTGTATTTACATGGGTATTGGTGTATGGAATCCAGGCTGGCTGGCTTTGGAAGCAAGTTTCTTTAACCACTGAGCAACTTCCCCAGCCCTCCAACAACATTTTGACATTAAATATGGAGGATGACTAAAGGAATGAGAAACAGAACAGAGGAAGGACTACCTTGAAAGAGGAGGGACCTCAGTGGATGAGGGAAGGGAAAGGGGACAGAAGAGGATCCTGGTTCAGGAACATGATCAAATTACAGTATTTTCACACATTAAAGTTCTCAACAAAATTGTTAAAACATAAAAGCAAATGCAAAAGAAAATATAAGGAAACTAATGAGAACAAATGCTGGTAAGGATGTGAGGAAAGAAATTCCCTATCCACTCTTTGTGGGAATGTAAACTAGTGCAGCCACCATGGGAATCAGGGTGGAGATTTCTCAAACAAACAAACAAACAAACAAACAAACAAACAAACAAACAAACAAACCCAAAACATAGAAATAGAGCTAGCATATGACCCTTCTATGCCACTCTTGGCCATAAATATCAACATCCTACCACAGAGAATATACACATCCATGGTTACTGTTGTAGAAATATTCGGTAATAAACAGACAAAGCCTTTGCAGCAAGAAGAGAGGGGAGTTTAATTTACTCCCGGGCCCGGGGGTTCAAGCTTAGAGAACTCTTGGCCCCGAACCCCAGTTACAAAGAGCTTTTTATAGTAGTATACAGACATGTGTACATGACATTTAGGCATGTAAATTACAAGCACCTAGTAACTCACACATTTCAATAGGTTTCAGGAAATTCAGATACTCTCCCTAGGTATTCTCTGGCCTGTCTCTCCTAACTTCCTTATCTCACAGAACTTCAGAGCCCTGACAGTCTCCCACCTCATGCAATGAAACTGACCATCTGGCAGACTAAGGTCAGTAGGATGTAACAGCGAATACGGGGGAGATCTGGCAGACAAAGGATGTAACAGTGAATGGGGGGAGGGACAGTGAGCTCAGGCTCACCTTGCTACAATATTACCATTCCTTATACAGTAGCTAGAAAATGGAATCAGCTGAGATGTCTACCAACTGATGATCTGATAACTAAAGTGTCATACATATATACAATGTACTTTTATTCCTCTATAAAGAAAATGAAATTATGAAACTTGCAGGAAATGGATGGAACTGTAAAATATCATTTTGAGGCATTCCAGGCTCAGAAAGACAAAGGCCTCTTGTTCTCTTTCATGTGCATATCCTGACTTCTTGTTAAAGATGTATATCTAGGAGGGAGTAAGTGTGAGGAAAACCAGAATACTAGAAAGGGTCCACGAGGCAGGAAAGAAGAGGCATGAAGGGAATGGGGTTGGGAAGACAATAGAATACACGAGAGATGCAAAGTGGGGGAGGGAATACTAGGCCAAAAGTATGACAGGAGGGCAGGGAGATGGGGGAGTTAGAGAGAACCAAGCAAAACCATGTACAGAAACACCACCAGGAAGCCTGTGACTGTGTAAGCTAATTTAAATAAATAGCATAAATTATACACATACTGTTTACCTGTGTGTAATGTGAAGGGAAGATGCGCTCTCAAGAGCCTGGGAAAATATTTTCACACAGGAATTCACCCAGCACCTGAACACCTGGGAGAATGTTTTTACATATCTGAAGGATCCTACCTCTATTAAGCTCCCTTTGAAAAGAGCTTAACACCACTGCCCAATCCACATTTATATGCCTCTGATAGGCTGTCACTTAAAGAATCTCTTATCTTGGAGGAACTTTAACTGTGAAGCTGATATCACCCAAAAAGGTCCTTAAATAGGCTCATAGGAGCTACCCACAGGGTCATTGATGACTGTCCACTCTTCACTCTCTGCTCCTTGGAAAAATAAAGGTAACCTTATCTAAACTCAGTCTGTTCTATCTTCTGCCTCACATTTTTCAACATAATGAAGTCCTTTAAACTGTTTCTACTATTATAGTCATACAATATAAGTTTCAGCCATTGCTCTTGTAAAGCAAAGTATAAGTTTAAAAAGTATACATAAGTGAATGAGCTGAAAGCAACACAAAACATGACTGTATACAGCTCTCAGCTGCAAAAACATAGCTTTTTCAGAAATTTTAGCCATAAAGGTGATTCTGTGTAGCAGCTGTGAGCCAGGGAATCAGAACACCAGTACACAGGAGGAGTTGCAGGGACTGTCAGCACTCAGACACTGAACACTTGGAAAGAAACACAATAATAACGGAATCCAGTAATAGCAGGATTCACGTGGGGAAACTACTGGAAGGAATGGGGGCTTTGGGGGAAAGTAACTTTTTAACCACTAAGGTCATGAAAGGAGACTACCACAAACTCTTTTCCTCAGAACTCTATCTCTTGCCTTGTGTTCCAACGCTAAAACCACCTGAAAATAAGTGGGCCAGTGACATGGGTGATTCTGTCCAAAAGAATAAGACATAAGACGTGGGGCATAAGACAGGCCAGAGAAGGACCCTGAGAGCTAGGAACCAACAGAGAATAACTAAAGTTGTTTATTTATAGTATTTTGTGCAAAATAAAACTATATTAACAATCTGGTTTACCTGTAATAAAGTGTTGGCTAAATAAATTTATGAAGGACTATGAGTCAGCAGCCTGTGGTATCTTCAGCAATAGGGATTTATCTTTTGCCTGGTGTGGGTAATCGAGAGCTTTGATAAAAGCCTGCCTTTTTTTTAGGGACCTCGTAGCTGTTTCTGATAAACAGTTCAGTGTGGGAAGTAATCAATTTCTGGCACAGGGAGTTATAGGCCAAAGCCAACTGTCTTAGAGTTAACATTCATCCTACCTCTCCAGAGCCCTTCTGACTAGAGGAGAGGATACCCACATATTTCTCTAGAGGGTGATACTGTTTAACATACTGTCCAAGAGTAAGGATTCTATCATTGTGGATTTAGTTTTGTGTGTATCTCCCCCTCGCCCTGCTATTCCCTATCGCCACTCCCTTCCATCCCCGTTGACTGACTTGATTTGCATTTCAGGTTTGCTTACTATTCAAGCTTAACCTGAACAGATGAGGGAGCATATATCTCTCTGTTCTTGTGTGTTTGCTGAGTATGATATGTACCAAGTCCATCTACTTTCCTGCAAATTTTATTATGTCATTGTTCCTTACTGCTGTGTAGAATTCCATAGTGTGTATGTACCAAAGCTTTGATAACTATTTATCCAGTGATGAGCATTTGGGCTGATTCCAATTCTTAGCTATTGTGAATTGAGTTGTTATAAACATGGTTGAGCAGATGTCTCTGTGCTGAAATGAGGAATCTTGAGGGTAGATGTCCAGTAGAGGGATAGCTGGGTCCCTTGGTAGCTCCATTTGCATCTTTTTCAGGAGCCTCTATACTGCTTTCCATAGTGGTTTTACAAGGTTGTGTTCCCACCCAGCAGTTAATAAGGGTTCCCTTGAGCTGGGTCTTCGATTCTAGTCCATTGGTCTATCTGTCTGTTTTTACCCCAGACATGCAGTTTTATTACTATGGTTTTCTAAATCAGATTTTAACACACCTGCAAAGGTTCAGGGAACATTGCAGAAGAAGGTGTGGAAAGATTGTAAGCACCCCAGGGTAGGTAGGATTAGCTTGAGGCATGGTTCCCCCACCCCCACTCCCAACAGAGACCAATTGAGGCCTTTAGCACCCCACAGTGAGGGTAGATGTCCAGTAGAGGGATACCTGGGTCATTGGTAGTTCTATATGTATCGTATTCAGGAGCCTCCAAACTGCTTTCTAAAGTGGTTGTACAAATTCTCAATCCCACCAGCAGTAAATGAGGGTTCCTGTTTACCACATCCAGTGTCTATTGTTGTTGGATTTTTTTTTAAAGGATATACTCGTATCACCAGTCCCCCACTGCCATTCCACTGAGCGCCATCCTCAGTGGGGTCATTGATATTCATTGTCTTCATTATTTAAGGGAACATGGGGAGTTACAGAGTTCTCCAGCCACCAGTGTGGGGAGAACATGTGGAATGTATTAACAGAATTTATGCTGTTCAGCTAAACAAGTAGAAAGGGGAAAGATCATGAGAAGCAAAGATTCAGGTGGAAGAGAAATCCAGCCCCTCACCACAGGCCGGGGTGGGGGCTGGGGAGACCTTACCAGCCCATAGAGAGTCAAAAGTCCTTCTTCTAGGCCATGTGTGTGAGAAAGAGACAGGATTATCTGTTCAGTGACTATTTTCCTGCCCTACGTGGGCAGGGAGACAGGTGGTTGGTTCATACCTGTCCAATCAGTTTTAGCGCTTAGGTTTGAGCATCTAGCTAGACGCCTCCCACTCAAGGGGTGGGGGTCTATGGAGCTTGCCTGAAACTTCACAGCTCATGTAATGCCTTCCAGCACTACACATGCTACCATCTGGGAGCTAGTTACCATTCTGGCTCTAGCAGTTCTCTTGGTGTTGTGTGACAATACTCTGTGGTTTCTTTAGCAATATGGTCTTACCTTTGGCCTGGGGTGAGTATTCAAGAGATTTGATAAAAGCCTGTCCTGTTTTGGGGACCTGGTTGGTCTCTGATGAATAGCTCAGTGTGGGAAGGAACCAATGACTAGGTCAGGGAGCTGCAGGCCTGACCAATTTTTCTTAGGTTTAGGCTTCCTCCCATTCTATTCATGACCCCCCTCTTACCAGATGATGCCTACAGCTTCCTCAGGAGCTTATTGTATGGAAGTATGGATTTTATGGTATTGTTTCATTATTGGTTTAGTTTATTATGTAAATTCCCCCATCCTACCATTCCTCCCACACCCCCCATTCCTTCCATCCCCCTTTACAGACTTTCAATTCAACTGTCAGGTTTGCTTAGAGTTTAAGTTTAACCTGGTTAGGAACTATATATGAGGGAGAATGTGCAGCCTTTGTCTCTGTTCTTGTGTGAGTTCACTAAGTATGATCTGCTCCACTTCTGTCCACTTTTCTTTAAATTTCATTATGTCATTTTTCCTTTCAGCTGAGTTGAATTCCATCGTGTCAATGTGCCACAGCTTTGATATTCATTCGTCCAGTGATGGGCATTTGGGTTGATTCCAATTCTTAGCTATTATGAATTGAGCTGCTATAAACATGGTTGAGCAAATGCCTCTGTGCTGAGGCAAGGAATCTTGAGGGTAGATGTCCAGAAGAGGGATACCTGGGTCCATTGGTAGCTCTATATGTATCCTATTCAGGAGCCTCCAAACTGCTTTCTATAGTGGTTGTACAAATTCTCAATCCCACCAGGAGTGAATGAGGGTTCCTGTTTACCACATCCAGCATCTATTGTTGTTGGATTTTTTTTTAATAATTGCCATTCTAGATGAGTAAGGTGGAATCTCATTATTGCTTTGATTTGCATTTCCCTGATGATTAAGGATGATGATGAACACTTTATTAAATGAGAATTGGCCATTTGTGTTTCCTCCTCTGTGAATTCTTTGTTGAGCTCAATGACCTGTTTTGTGACAGGTCTGTTTGATCTTTCATTATTTATTTTTTTGAGTTCTTTGTAAGTTCTAGATATTAGACCTCTGTCTGTGTTATAGCTGAAAAAGATTATTTCCCCATCTGATGGTGGTTTACTGGCTCTGAGTATGGTATGTTTGTCTGTACAGAAGCTTTTAAGCTTGATGAGATCCCATTTGTTAAGTGATTGCTGCACTTCCTGGGCTACTGGAGGTTTGTTCAGGAAGTTTTTCCCTACCCTTATCTCATGGATAGTTCCTTCTATTTTTTCTTCCAGGGTTATCTGGGTTTCAGGTCTTATGTTGAGGTCTCTGATCCATTAGGAGTTGATTTTTGTGCATGATGAGAGGAGTGGGTTTATTTTTATTTTTTTACACATACTTATCCAATTTTGTTTGATTTGGACCCAAGTAGCCCTCATCCCACTCAGTAACAAGGCCATTTACACATCTGCAAATCAAGTCTGCTGGCTAAGACTTCCTTACCTTTTTGTGTCATAATAACTGCAGTTGGGTTGATCTTGGGACTCCAGCTTGAATCTATGCGTGCAATGATTAAGGCAAGTCTCTGCTAGGGTTAAAGGCTGATCTATGTTCTACATACTAGTGATCCCCAGGCTGAACTTTCTAATTTTATAACTCTGAGAATAAGGAAGTGAAGGAGGCCCTGAGGAAAGTTTTTTTAATAAAAGCAAGTTGTTCTAATTATCTTCACAGCCCTTGAAAATGCTTATCAGCAGCTTCCTCTGTTGTACTAACCATCTGGGCTGTCATTACCATGTTCAAGTGCTCACAGAATATTAGGCATAGAACTAGACCCTCAGAGGTAGGGAATCTTTCAGCAAGGAGTTTCCCATGAGGCCCAGCACCAGGAAAGGCAGTGAAAGACAAGTATAATATCTACAAAGAGATTCCAGACTTTAAGGGAGAGAAAGACTAAAGGCTCAAAATTAAAACTACTTAATGATAACAGAGAAGGCAGACATCAATAGGAGCACTAACACTGAGCTAACAAAGAGCAAAGTGTGATAGGTCGATGGGTGAGAGAAAATTGTATAACAGACTTAGAACTGTCATGCAAACAAAGAACGTTTTACCATGTACGAGTGTATTTATTTCCTCATATAATTAGAAATGTTTCATTTAGTTTAAAGGAGTTAAATTTTAAGTGGGAAGTTATATGTGAAATGCTTGGTATAGTGTCTGGCAAGCAATGGAGACTCAGAAATGCTGGATATTTCTGTGGTTATTACAATTTTTTTTCATTTTTGTAAGTTTCAAGTACAATATATTTTTTGTTGGATCCTGCCCCCTCGTCTTCCTTCTCCTTCCTCCCCCAATTCCTCAATTCCCTTCTCCCCTATATTTCACTCCTTCTGTTTACATGTGTCATTCCTCCCCCCACTTCAGCTCATTTCTTTATATTCACTTTTGGTTACAGTTTTCTTTATATACACTTTTTTTTGTTAGTTTTACCTTTGTAGGTTTTAAATCCACATTTCTCCCCTATATAAGCATACTGATAGATATTACAAGCTAAGACTCACATATCAGAGAGAACATGTGGGTTTTGTCTTTCTGTGTTTTAGTCACTGTGATAGTTTGATCCAGGTATGAGTTCTGGTTGTTTGACCCCAGCTGATGGCAGTTTTGGAATTGGAACCTTGTTGGAGCTGTGTTGTTGGGATGGGCTTATAGGGGTTATAAGCCAACTTCCCCCTTCCAGGTTTTGGCACACCTTCCTGCCGCTGTTAGCAGTACTGTGGCGGAGGTGATGTCCACCTTCTATTCATGCCATCATTTTCCCTGCCACCATGGAGCTTCCCTCTGAGTCTGTGAGCCAAAATAAACCCATTCCACCACAAACAGCTTTGGTTGGGTTCTTTTCGTGCAGCAACAAGAAAAGCTCACTACAACAGTCACTTTGCTTAATAAGATTCTTTTGAGATCTACCCATTTTTCTTACTTTTGTCCATACTCCTGAATAGAATTCCACTGAGTATATTTGCCACATTTTTGTTATCCATTCATCTTTCACTAGACATATTGGCCATTTCCAATTCTTAGCTGTTTTAAATAAAGTTGTAGTAAACATGGATATGCAAGTATCTCTGTGGTGGTGTGCATTAGGGTATATGCCTAGGAGCGGTATAGCTGATTCATATGGGAGTCTATTTCTAATGTTTTGAGAAACCTCCATGCTGATTTCCATAATGGCTGTAGTGTTTGCATTCCTACCAACAGTGGATGAGAGTTCCTCTTTCCCCACTTTCTTACCAGCGTTCATTCTCTGTTTTCTTGCCATATCCATTCTGACTGGGGTTAGATGCTATCTCAAAGTTGTTTTGATTTGTAGTTTCCTCGTAGCCAGGGATGTTGAACATTTTCTAAAGTACTTATTTACCCTGGTATTGCTTTATTTGTGAACTGTCTGTTCATTTTCATTAGCCCATTTGGTGATTGAAATATTAACTTTTTGGTATTTAATTTTTTTTTAGCAACTCCTTGTAAGGTCTGGTTATGATCCTCCTGTCGGATTTGGCCGGTTTCTCCCATTCTGTAGGATGTCTGTTTACTTTGATAATGGTCCCTTGCAGTACAGAAACGTTTTTATTTCATGTAGTTCCATTTGTTGATTTTGAGGCTATTTCCTGTGCAATTGGAGACTTATTCAGAGAGCTCTTACCTATGGTCAAATCTATTTGAAGTCCTATATGTCTCTTCTCTTTGGATATCAGTTTATTTCTCTAGATTTGGGAAATTTCCTCTTGTAACTCCATTAAAAAGTCAATTCCTTTTGCATTTATCTCAGTTCCTTCTTCTACCCCATGTGTGCTTATGTTTGGTCCCCTGGATTTATCCCAGAGTTTTTGGAAATATTAGTTATTTCATTGATTTTTCTTTGTATGCATCTGTGTGCATTATTCTGCATGATTTTGTCTATTAGTATTGCATTCTGATATAGTTTTTACTTCATTCATCATTGTGTTTTTCTATTATACTGTTGTATAATACTGTTCTCTGAATTGAAATGCTATCTCTTGGGGGAGGGAGGAATCTCAGGAGACTCAGCAAGTCAGCAAGTCTGGGAAAAAGGCTATTAAACCCCTTCCTATGGTTATATCAAGGGAAAACAACTGCTTGGAGAAAGACTCTCTGACTGAGCTGTTTCTGAGTCATGTAGTGTGCTAGAGATTGTACAACCAGCTCCAAGCTGCCTGCAGATCTGGCAGTGTGCTCTAAACATTCAGCTTCCATGAGTCGTCACTCATGCTGGGTGGGCTCTTTGGTGAGGCAGCTGCCTTTGAGTCATCTGGTGCTCCTGTAAGCATCCCCTAACCCTGATCTGTAAGGTTCACCAAAACTGGTTTTGGTGCAATCATAATTTGGTTTGTCATCTATTGTCATCTCTGCCCTATCTGGGATGAATAGTTAGTTGTGTGTTCAAGTCTCCCCAGGGAAAACGTTTCCCATTTCACATGCATCAAGAGTTCATTTGCCACAGCAGGAGGCCCTGGCAAGCCTATTGATTGATTGATTGATTGATTCATTCATTCATTCATACTGTCTCTCTCATTGTTAAGCAGTATTTCAATGTTTCAAGTCAATAAAGGAAATAAGAAAGATGAGAAAGAATAGAATAACAGGCCAAATAATTACCAGTACCAAGAGAAAATGAGACTATGTTATATAATAATTTTCTCTGAATTGAAATGTTACCTCCTGAAGTAATGGGACCATCATACCCTCCTTCATTTAAACTGATGTGGAAGCCCATGTACTTTGGGAAGACCTGATTGATTTGTCCCGTCTGCAACTAATTTTGCCCTCCACTGGATTCATCATTCACATTTTACTTAAGAGTTTAGTACTAGTCACATTATAAGAAGGGTTTCTTAATTATGTTCCTGATTTCCCCTATTTTTATCATTTATTTGTGTGTATGCATATGTGTATGGTGTGTGTGTATGAGAGTGCATTGCTATGATGAATGCATAGAGGTCAGAGGACAACTCTGGGGGCTTTCTCTTTCTCTTTCTCTCTTTTTAAGATAAGGTATCTCTTGCTGCTTCTGCTTGCAAGCTTTGGGATTCTCTTGATTGCATGCACCACTTTGGGTCTGACTTTATGTGGGCATTGAGGAGGATCAAAGAAAGTACCTTTAACCCCTGAGCCATCTCTCCAGTCCTGTTTCTTTCCCTTTTTGTTTTATAAAGAGACAGAGTACATTTTGGCTCACAGTTTCGGAAGTTCTTGCATGTAATCAGTTGGACCTGTGTGAGGCTACACATCTAGACAGGAGCATGTGGTGGAGCAAAACTGGACATTTTATTGAATGATGAAAGTAACTTTCTTATTTCTTAGACAAGTCTTGTGTTACTTTTGTGCAACTTGGAATTTGTAGCACAGTGATGAATTAGTTCTCCACATGGTCCCATTTTCTCTTGGTTTTGGTAATTCTTAGGCTTGCTATTCTATTCTTTTTCATCTTCCTTATTTCCTTTATTTACTTGAAACATGTTGAAGTACAGTTTAACAAAATGCTTATGAACTTGGAGCTAGAAAAATCCTATAGTGTCAAAGATACAGAGAGTTGGCAAAGGCCATGCTAGCAAGAAGTACTTGCCAAATTCTCTTTTGTTTCCCTGGGATTTCATTTGCATTTAAGAATTTAAAAAAAAAGAGGCATAATGAGATATCTGACTTCCCAAGAGGGCAAACAGAAGAAACAGTGAATCTTGTGGATGTAGGTCTCTGACAGTGTTCAACTGTCCCCTTCTGGACAATGCAGATCAAAACTTCCTTTATATCAGGACATAGCTGCCCTGGTGAGGGTGGTTGTCAAGGGCATAATTTATGACATTATTATGATTAGAGAAATTCAGGCTAGGAAAATCTAGTTCCTTAAGGGAATGTGCAACTGGGATATAAGTTTAGACTCTAAGCAGTAGGTGTATGTTAAGGCTCTGGGAGCTGAGCCTTGGGGGACAAGCCTTCTTCCTCCTCTGTGACAGGGACCAGGTGCCTTGTTAGGAATCCACATAAGTAATAATTGTCTCTCCTCAGAGATCACTTTAGCCATTGCATGAGGACCTCAGAGCTTTTGTAGCACCAATTAGTGCCTTCTAAAGGGATCTGTGCTGCAGCTAGGAGCCTATTGGAAGAGGATGTTTTCCAATCTGCTCTCTTAGTCTATTGTGCAATTGAACTATTCTCAGGGTGAAGAATTTATCAAGTCAGATTTAGTAGAGCATGGAAACAAAGAAGAGACCTTGACAGGACAGAACCCACTGTAAGAATCTTGTGGATCATTGCACAGGAACTGTCAGGTAGCTAAGGCACTATTTTGTACTCGTTTCACACGCAGGCAGTGTTTGTGTTTGTGTAATATATGATGTGGATGGAGGGAGAGGGACACCAAGGATTTAAGATTTGCTCAGCATTCTAACTAAATAGGTGTGGGAGGACCATGGGAACCAGCAGACCTCCTACTGCCCGTGCACTGCTCTGCCTGTTATATCCTGAGGATGCTCCTCCAGGCAGATAGAAGGAAATGATCTTTCAGACACTAGGGAAAGTAGTGTGCAAAGAGAAAAGAGGCTCAGTCAGGTAAAACTAAAGTGAAATTCAGGTGACCACATGGACCTGGTTCTCTTGATTTAAACCTGGTTGATATCACCAGACCCAATGTCCTTTATTTATAATTTTCTCTAGTATGTTAGCCCAACACTGGTCTAACTTTAATGATAATCAAAGTCTGCTCCATCCCTGTGGACTGAGATTCTGTCTAAGGACATTCTACTCAGTAGCTCAAATCCCCCATCAGCCTTTAGACAGTAATAGATTGCAGTGTTCACATTTGAGTTTGATCATTTAATGGTGGACATTTCCTGAGTGGCAGCTCCATCCTGTCTGCACTATCTTGGTCATGTCACTTCAGCTCTGACTCAGTTTCCTCATCTATATAAGAAGGATAAGAAAAGTTCTTTCCTTATAAAATGATTTGAGGATTAAATGAATTAATATACAAGTCATATAGAATGGAGTCTATCAATACTTTTTCAATATTGGCAATGCATTTCTTAACTAGGCACATTGTTAGGTTGAAGATAGAAGTGAAAACCCTCAAATGACTTATGACCTTCTCACAAATTTTTAGTGAGTTTTGGGCATTTTCTTTTTTTTAAATATCTGATAATTTATTTAAGAATACTTCCAGGGTGTGCACTGAGGTATTGCTACCCCAAGTCCCACATTCTCTTACATCTATAAGCCTGGCTAGTGAGAAGGAACATTTGATAGATGGTAGTCAGTTGACAAGAGGATGAATTCTGTCGTTTTTCTGCAGCTCCATGAACAAAGGAAAGTACCAGAACTCTGGTGCAAGGGTTTTGTCTTATTTAAAATCTTGCACTTGTTTTTTCTTCCATGTTTCAGTTTTTTCTTTACTGAAAATTTTCTTCTTTGAACATAATGTCATTTGATCATAACCCCTTCCCAATACCTTCTTTTCTCCCTGCCCCCCATTCTCCCTTTCACTGAACTCCTTCTTTGAGGCTTGTGTCGCTTCTATTTTGATGACTTTTAATCATCACTTTCAGGAAGACAAAGATAATTATGGAACTTGGGCACAGCACAAGCATGTTGCCTCATATCTCACCTGATAATTTTGTTCATTAAGTGATGTATGATGTACTGAGCTCCCAAGGCTCATCCAGTGACAAGAGAAGGTGACTGAAGACAGATTTCTTTTACACCTCTGATCTGACCTGAGGTTTAAGGGCAGTGTAAGAGCCAGAAAGAACTTTAGGATAGGAAGTATAATGTATTCTAGGCAAAAATGGCTTCCTGCAAGAAGTGCAGAAATATGAGAAAACACATGGGATGAGAGAATTTGCCAATAATTCAGCACAGCTGGAAATGATATTGTGAATGTGAGGATTGAGAAGTAATAAAGGGGATGAGGAAATAACCAAGGGATACTAAGTAATATCCTTCCTATGACAGGGTACCTTGGCCATGCATGTAATGTGGGAATGAGATATGATCAAATAAAAAGTCTTAGGAATATTTTAGGAATATCAAGACTTTAATTAATATTTCAATTCAATGAGCAAGAAAGCAAACCTAAAGCCAGGGAGAGAAGTTAGTTTTATGGATGTTGCTTTAATCCAGATAAGAGATAAAAAAGTTTGGAAATAAGGGAGGAGCTATGGTCACCCAGACGAAAGGACAGAGTCCTGGGATGAATAGCTATATGGTAGGCAGCAAGTCAGATATCAGCTATCCGAGCCACAGGGACGTTTTATCTCAGTGATTATCTCATTCTCAGGGATCACACAGCTACTTAGCAATGGAGGTGGGAGAATACACACTTTTTAGACATCTTTATTGTCAATAATTAGATACATTGTATGAGCAAATCTTGTGGTGATACCCCCATTTCCCTCCTCTCTGTCCTCAACCCACAGGGGGCCCTAGTCAGTGGGCATACTGGATCAGTCCATGCAATGGGGGTTATGAATTGCACAAGAGGTAGCCAGTTTTTATTTTTCTCCTTTGTAAGTTGTTGCTGAGGAGGGCAATGACTCTAGATATTCTCCCCCACCATGGCTCTTATAATCTTTCCACCCCATCTTTCGGTCAGTTCCCTGAGTTATGGTGGGTGAGTTTTAAATCTGTTTTATTGATGAGATCTTAAGTGTCTCTGGACTTCTGCTACGGATTGTGTTGGGTATCATTGGTGTCTGTTTCCATTGTCCACATTGTTTTTACACTGAAAATGTTCACGTGCACCTTTTCCCTTGATACAGTGAGATGACACCATTTCATAGGAGGAAGGCAGGAGTGAGGATCAGTCATCTTTGAAGCCCTACCCCTCCTCACAGTAGCTGGTGGGGGTTTTGTTTATAGAATCCGTTCAGTAAACGTAAACTATAAATGCAGGCAAGTCCTATTTGCAGCTTTCTGTCTTGCTTCTTTCTCATTCCACGCTTGTCTCAGGTACCACTGGCTTCATGGCAGAGGCGAACTTCACTTTGGTGACTGAATTCCTCCTTATTGCATTCACTGAACACCCTGAACGGGCGCTGCCTCTCTTCCACCTATTTTTATTGATTTATCTCCTCACTCTGCTGGGGAACTCAGGCATGATCCTCCTGATCCGCATGGACCGCAGACTCCACACCCCCATGTACTTCTTCCTGAGTCACCTCTCCTTCATGGACATCTGCTACTCATCTGTCACTGTTCCTCAGACAATGGTCGTGTTGTTGGAGCATGGGGCAACTTTATCCTATGCCCGCTGTGCTGCTCAGTTCTTTCTGTTCACCTTCTTTGGTTCCATCGATTGCTACCTCCTGGCCCTCATGGCCTATGACCGCTATGTGGCCGTGTGCCAACCGCTGCTTTATGTCACCATCATCACACAGAAGGCCCGTCATGGTTTTGTGACTGGGGCTTACATTGCTGGCTTCTTCAGTGCCTTGGTGCGGACAGTCTCAGCCTTCACGCTTTCCTTTTGTGGCAACAATGAGATCGACTTCATTTTCTGTGACCTCCCTCCTCTGTTAAAGCTGACCTGTGGGGAGAGCTATACTCAAGAAATGGTGATTATCGTGTTTGCCATTTTTGTCATCCCTGCTTGCATGGTGGTGATCTTGGTGTCCTACGTGTTCATCATTGTGGCCATCATGAGGATCCCTTCCACAGGGGGTCGGGCCAAGACCTTCTCTACCTGTGCCTCCCACCTGACCACAGTGTCACTCTTCTTTGGCACCCTCATCTTCATGTACCTCAGAGACAACTCTGGCCAGGCCTCAGATAAGGACAGAGTGGTGTCTGTGTTTTACACAACAGTCATCCCCATGCTGAACCCCTTCATCTATAGCCTGAGGAATAAGGAGGTGAAGGAAGCTCTAAGAAAAATTCTCCCCAGAGTCAAGCTTTCCTAACCTCTTTCCATCCTGGAAAATCCTGAAACTCATCTATTCTATGAGGCTGGCATTCTGCATCCTTGTTGCTCATTATGTGTCCAATATTTAAATGAATACATCACGGAGTGAAAAAGAAAAAGAAAAAAGTCCTGTGGGAAAAAATGAAAAGAAAGCAATGGTGGCATGTTTCACTAGTCCCTAGTTATAAAGGATTACATTTTATTTTTGCAAAGGTTCTGTGAAATTTTTCATCATGCAGATACATTTAAAATGATGTAAAATAAACACCTTACGGCAATACTTAGAGACTGTAGTTACTATTTTGCTATATTTGCTTCAACATGTATTAATTTGTCCATCCAATCAATTTATCCATCAACCTGTGTTAAGTTTTGATCCGTTTTAAAGTGAGTTGCAGACATCAGTATCAATACCCTTCATCACTCTGCACTTCAGTCATGCTGTCAATTAAAATTCAATATTTAGATTACATTTATTTTAAATGATCAAATTATGGTAGTGATGTGGTCAGCTTTCTAGTTGCTGCACAGAAAGAACCCAAACAAAGGAGGCTTGTGGAGGAATGGGTTTATTAGGCTTATGGACTCGAGGGGAGACTCCATCCTGGCAGGGAAAACGATGGCATGAGCAGAGGGGTGGACATCACCTCCGCCAAAGATCTGGAAACAGCGGCAAGGTGTACCAAACACTGGCAAGGGGAAGCTGGCTTATAACCCCCAAAAGCCCGCCCCCGACAACACAGCTCCATCGAGGTTGTAAAACCCAAACTGCCATCAGTTGAGGATCAATCTATTAGAACACATTCATTTGTTTGTGGGGGACACCTGGATCAAACCATGACAGGTAGTTTAATGACACAGTTAATGAAAAAGACCCTATCCAAAGTAGTCTTCAGGTTCTGGAACTTGTTCCCTGGGAAGTCTTACACTAGTCTCTAGCTAACATCAAAAATAAAAATAAAAATTTGGTGAGTTTTTTCGGTGATAATATACCCTGTCATTTCTTCTTTCCCACTTAAGCTAGCTCCTGCACATCATCTTACATATCCTTTACATTTTGCTTCTTTGGGAGGTCACACTTCTCCCACTGTTCATAATGGTATTTATAGTATTTGTGTTATAGATGTTGATTGTGAATTCTTTTTTTGTTTTTAAAAGTTAACTCTGATAGACAGCTTAGCTTTTTATTATTATTTTATTATCCATACTTAGATACACTTAATAAGAGATTAACATGTTGATGTCTCCCATTCCCCTATTTCCTTCTTCCCTATCCCCCGTCAGTTGGATTTCTTCCTCCGTGGGCCGTCTGGATCAGTCCAGACAGCTTAACTTTTTAAAAAATTAACCCTGATAGATAGCTTAGCTTTTTCAAAAATTAATTCCAATAGACCACTTAGACTGTGTTCACTCCCTTTAACTCAACTTGCACAAAGAGAGAGAAATATGATTGTCAATGGCAGATAGCAAATGTAACAAGACACCATCCAAAGCAGGCTTCATTCTCAGGTGAAAACAGTCTCTTCCTCATGGTTTCTGGCACTCTACACATTCAGAGAAACTTCTCTAGTGATAAACTACAGAAATGATTCCTGAAAGCATAGTCTTGACTCGATATTCTTATAGTTTGTTTGCTTGTTTATTTTGGGTTGTGTGTTTTTGTGTGTGCACTCCTGTCTGTGAGTGTTGGCATACATATGCTCTGCATGAGTCAGAGGTCAGGGGAACACTTGGCTGTCAATCTTCTCATTCAAACTTATTTGAGGGAGGGTTTCTCATTGTTAGCCATTTTGTTCTCAGGCTAGCTGGTCTATGAGCTTCTCAGGGATTCGTGTATCTCCACTCCCCTTTTACCACAGGGGTACTGAGATTTCAGATTTCTGCTCCAGCATTCAGCCTTACATGAGTTCTAGGTATCTGAACTCAGGTACACATGCTTTCATGGCAAGCACTTTATCCATTGAGGCAAGTCCCAGCTCCTTTTTTAAAGTTGTTGTCTATGGGTTAGTAGACTATTGTTTCATTTCATGATGGTCTATCTTGGGTGCTGAGCCAAGCAGAACATCAGCCTGTACCCATAGCCTCATAAACGTATGGATTCGTGATCTTTTTCTCTCTAGCCACAGGTATTTTGCTGCAATCAAACCTAAGGCAATGAAAGGGAACAGATCTAAGACATGTTTATTTTAGAAAACAGAGAACACTTAAAATTTGACGTTGTGATTTTCATAAGAAACATTTTTGAATAGCATTTTGTCTGAGTATTAAAACCTGGGCTGAAAATGGAGAGTGCCCCTAAGGGGGAGTGAATAATATATAGTTCACATGTCATTTGTGTTATGAGTGGTGAAAAATGTTAAGAAAGTAGAAATTTAAAACTATTAATATGACTTTTTTTACAGATTAGAAAAATAATACTTTATTTTTCTAAATGAAATTAGTGTGCTGAAGAGTTATTTGCTCTCAGAATCTATTGGAAGGCAGGGAGTACACACTGAGTGGAAAGGAGTATTAAGAGAATGAATTTCTAGATCGAAAGAAGTAATTTAATGCCTTCCAGAATCTGATTAAATTCTGAACAGGCATTTAATGACTTCCACTCAAGAAGAAAAGGATAATTGAAAACCCTTACAGGAACTTGGCCATGAAGCCCTAGGTTACCACACAGGACTTCATGTCCTTTTTTTTCCCCACAAAGATTAGGGTGTATTAATTGTACAAAACAGTGAAGTTCATTATCTATGCAATGTGCTTTGATATTACCCTGCTGTTACCTGACTTTGCCTCCCTTTCCTCTCTGCCACAGGTTCCTTTCCTCTTCCCAAATATTCTTTCTACTTTTAAGTCTTTCTTTCAGAATTTATTTCTGCATATGACAGAAAACATTCAATATTTGTTTTTCTGAGTCTAAATTGTTTTACTAATATCAATTTCCTGCAAATTATATGATAGATTTATTTTTATGGCTGAATAATGCTCTTCTCTGCAAATATAATATTTTTTATATATTTAGGCATTGCTGGAGATCTAGGCTGATTCCATCCTTAGATATTATGGATAGTGCTACAATAAAGGTGGTTATGCAGACATCCCTGCTGTTTGCTCATCTGGGTTCCTTTGTGTATACACACAGAAGTTGTATAGTTGGATGATATAGTAGCTCAATTTTGTTTTATACAACTTAATTCTTTTATTGTTTAACATTAGTATACAAAATAATGGGTTTCCTTATATTTCCATATATCCTTTATTGACTCTCTCCCCCCACACTCCCTTTCCTTATTCCCTGCTTTTTTTATTCTTTAATAAGTAGAAACTTTGACTGTAGAAATCATGTATTGGTCAGTGAAATTGTTGGACTGCTCCATGGAATGGAGAGCTGAGTTGTGCCAGCAGTAGACATTTAATGGAGGATCAATGTCTCTGGGGATTCCCCCCACCATGGCTCTTGCACTCTTTCTGCCCCCTCTTCCACGAGGTTCCCTGAGCCATGGTGGGTGAGTTTTAAGACTGTGAGTTTTAAGTGTTGACCTCTTAGCAGCCTCTGATTTTCTGCTTTGGAACATTTGAGTGTCCTCAGCATCTGTCTTCATCATTCTATGGAAGCAGCACTCTTGCTCATCTCACCACTTCTTATGTGGTTTCACCTGGGCACTAGCTAATGTGTTACTGGTGGTTCATCATCTGCTAGGGAGTCAGCTATCAGTTCTGGCCTTGTTGGTAAGAATTAGGTTGTCCATGGCTCTTGGTGGCGTCTGAACAATAAAAACAGATTCTCCAGTGGAGGACAAGATCAGCTTAGGTTAAATGAGATAAGCATTATTAATTTGGTGAGACTGTACTGGGTGTAGCTTAGGCCCATGGTTAGTGGAGGCTTCCCTTTGGAGTCCAAGGGAATTTGGCTTAGATCCTAGTTCTACTAAAGGTTCCTTGCCACTGATGATCTCTTAGCACTCAGAGAGCTTTGATTACCTGCCTAGGTTGAGTACTACAATGCACATCTGTGTATAGCTTGTCATGTTGGTCCTATGGCAGTGTTCCCTGCTTTCTCCCAACATTGTTGGCCTATTTTCTTTGGCAGCTCATGGAGCTCCCTGGCTTTTCTTTTTCTTTTTGGTTGGTGTTATTGCTGGGTCCCTTCTTCCTCCCAGTAGCTCCAACTTTGCTTTAATACCATATGTATTTTATTTCCTCCAGAAAGAACTCTTAAGACTCTTCCATGGTCATTTTTCTAGTTTCACGACCAATAGACAGCCCTTAATATGTGCACATAGACAAAAATGAAACTCTAGGCTCTTCATATCAGAGAAAACACACAGAACTTGCCTTTCTGAGTCCAGATCCCTTCACTCAGTATGTTTGTCTGCAGATGTCACGATTTTATTTTTCTTGATAGCTTGGATAAAATTACATTGTATGTATACCACACTTTATTCATCAACTCATGGACATCTAGGCTGGTTCAATTTCCTAGCTATTGTGAATAGTGTAGTAATAAGCACAAATGTGAGAGTAACTCTGTGGTCTGTGCTATGCTCTCTTCTGGATATATTTATACCCAAGAATAATATAGCTGGGTCATATCTACTTTTAGTTTTTTGAGAAAATTCCTTGTTTATTTATACTGTCTGCACAAGCTTAAACTCTCACTAGCAGTGAATAAGGGCCTCTCTTTCCCTATATCTTTACTACTTTTGTTGTCTTTGTTTTTTTGATGATAGCCATTTTGATTGAAGTGAGATGAAATCACAAAGCCATTTTAATTTACATTTCTCTAATGGCTAAGGATTTTGAACAATTTAATATATTTATTGGTCATTTGTGTTTCTTCTTTTTTTTTCAGGCTTAAATAAACAATTTATTGTGTTTCAAACATATCTTATACACACAGTGTGAATGTCATTTTATATAATATTGCTAGTTCTGTGTTTTTTCTTTTAAGCACTGCCCATTGAGTTCTTTGGCCTTTGGTATTGATTGGAACATTGTGTGTGTGTGTGTGTTTGGTAAACATTAAAAAAATTTATTTGCATATAGTCTATATAGTAGCACCCTGTATAAAATAAAGCTGGCAAAATTATTTTCCATTCTGTAACCTTTCTCTTCACTCTGCTGATAATTTTCTTTGATGACAGAAGATTGTTAAAATTGTGTAATCCAATTTGTGAATACTTGGGGTCATTTCCTGTGCTAGTAGTTTCTTTTTTTCAGAAAGTTCTTGCCTATGTTTACATCTCAAAATGATTTCTTTGTGAAAAGTTATAAAATCCATACACAAAATACCCCAAATGGCCCAAACAATCCTAAACACAAGGAAGAACTGACCACACAGCTCTAGTGACAAAGATAATTGCAAAAAACAGACATGTATCTAGTGGAACAGAAGAGAGGGTGGGAGCAGGAATAAACCCATGAAGTTATGGCTCCATAATATTTGGCAAAGATGTCAAAAACGCACACTGGAGAAAGATAGTCTCCTTAAGAAATGGTGCTGGCAAAACTGGGTATCCACCTGCACAAGAGTGAAATTAGGTTTGCATCTCCAACCCTGCACAAAAAATGTGTTAAAAATCAATCAAAAACCTCAATTTTAAAAAATGAAACATTTAAACTGCTGTAAGAAAACATTTCAAGATATACATATAGGCAGGACCATTCTGATAAGGAACAAAACAGAAAAAGGATTTGAGGACGAGAAAGATAGGACGGAGTCCCTGCACGTGGGTCCTTTCTCCCTCTCTCCCGTTGGCTGGGTACTTGGGGAGGTACAGTCTTCCTGGTAGGTATTGTGATATAACACCCACGTGAAGTTTCTTTAGCTTCTTTGTTTAGGTGGCCTTAGTTCTGATTTTGTACTCTGAAGATGTGAGTTTTAATCTATATTTTGGGGCTTTGATATCTGCAGTCCCTAAAGTAAACCAGGCATGCACCTGAGTTGCATGGTAGCCTATCAGCAAAATTCCACCCTGAACAAAGGAATCTAAACGGGAGGGTCTCACTGCCTCTTGTGTGTTAAGCTTGTAAATTCAAGTCTTATGTCAGGAATTTACAATAAAAATTAACCATCGGTATGCTCATTTCTTATAATGGAAAGTTTTTATATCAGGAATGCCAACTTCTCCCACTCCACTATTGTACCTTTCCTTTTCTCTTGCTCTTTTCACCCATTTCCCCTTCATATTGCACTGTTTCCTGTTAGAACATAAGTGCAGTCACTTTCAGAGTTTTCCTGATCCTTGAGACCAAGATTGAAAGAAACAGGAAAGTAAGACCCACCTTTGGATTGCCAGGTGTGGTGACTTGAATGCATGGCCCCATAGACTCAGGCATTTTTTAAATTCAGAGTGAGTTTGCAATGTGAGTCTCCAGTGGGCCACTGGAGCTCTGCTGGGGAAAAGGTATGTCACCGGGCACAGAGCTTGTGGTCCAGAGCAGTACTTTGCAGTCCAGCTATTTGTGTTTACTGGCTGCTTGTTGATGTCTCTCTGCTTGGATCTATGGTAGTGAGTCAGCTTCTTCTGCCATCAATGGTGTTTCTTCTGGATTATGTAAACATGAAATAAACCCCTTTCTCCCATAAGCTGCTACTGGACAGGTGTTTTTTCAGCAGTGACAAATGAACCGCAATATTAGGGAAAGCCAAATTCACCTGAATAATAAATAGCCTTGGGAACTGTTACAGTCAGCTTCTTGGTGCTGGATTGGACAAACACCCATCCAGAAACAGTTTATAGGAGGAAAGGGTTAATTTTAGGCTAACAATTTCCAGGGGCACACCCTTAGTGGTGGAAGAAGATGGCTTATTTCCATAGATCCAAGCCAAGAGACATCACCAAACACCCAGCAAACACCAGCAAGAATGAACCCCCAGAGCTCTAAATGCTCTTTTTCACACATAGTAGGGCTGGAATCAGATCCTCCCTTAGTGACACACCTCCTGTAGCAGGGATCTGCCTGCTAGTGAATCAGGTTGCGAGCTCAGTTTTAATAAAACTCCTGAGTCTATGAGGCCATACATTCAAACTACCACAGAGCAATGCAGAATAGCACCTTTACCTTAGAGACCTTGAAGAACCTTCTTTTTCTCCCACTCTGTCTTCCATTGCTTTCTGTGACTTCTCTCACTTAGCCTATGCCCAGACCTCCCTGCTTTCCCCAGAAACTCCAAACAAGGACCACCTCACTGTGTTCTTTGGGCTTTCTAGAGACCTACCCCCCTTCTGCCTTTGGACCCTCTCATACCACTTTGGCATGATGTTATAACTCTCCTAATGAAGGTTCAATTCTAAAAGAGAAATCTCAGCTGCTTCCAGTCTGCTGTCCTACCTTTCCAATTGAAATACTTTATTACTGATGAAATAATGTTATGTTATTTTTGGAACAAATCTTCATACATAGGTTATGAAAATGATGTACTTTTCTAGAATTCTGGGTGCTTTTATTTTTATTGTGATTTTTAATAGGTCACCGTATTATAATTTGTCCATAATCTCTACCCAGTACCCTTTTTGCTTCCCTCTCCACTCCTATTCCACTGAACCTCCTCCTCTCTCCAAGTTGTTCCTTATCTATTTTGATGTCTCTTTTCTTTTTTAAAAATTTTCTGCCCACCTCCTTCATCTATGTCAAAATGTGAAGAGCTCAATATTGTGCATGACTTATGTTGGTAGCAACCTCCACTGCCAAGTCATGAGTGTACCAGTCACTCCATGTCCAGAGGATGGTGTCCCACTCTCATAGCCAGCCACATGCCACTGGGATGAATCTCCAAACCAGGCACAATTTTGGGGAGGAAAGAATTTATTGAAGGAACAGACCCAGGAGAAGTTAAGAAAAAAAAGGCTGGCCCCTTTTACAGAGGCAACCAGAGAGAGAAACAGCACCTCCAGAAGCAAGCATGCAAGCACACTGTCACACTGTAATTCACAAAAATGCAGGACTCCAGACAGGTTCCAGCTCTTCTTTTGCATATCTATCTCTAGTATTTTGCATCCAAATTAGAAAGGGCCAGTCCCCAGGAGGCTAGGCCAAAGTGACACTTCCTCCAGCCAGAAGCCTGGAGATAATTTAACAATTTAATAAACACAATTATAATAAACTCTATTAGGAGACATTTTTCAAACTACCACACCCATGTTACTTCTACCCATCTTCTGGCTCTTACAGTCTTTCCACCTCTCTCTTGCAATCTTCCCTGAGCCTTGGGCAGCATGATAAAGATGTCTCACTTAGCACCATGTCTCAACAGCCTCTTATTTTTGGCAACTTGATGAATTTAAAGATGAATTTTAAATTACCTACTTGCCATCTCTAAAGAGGTGAGACCTGCATTAATATCTGTTCGCCCACCTCCTTGTCAATGTTCCCTGAGTCCTGGCTGGTGTGATAGAGGTGATTCATCCAATGCTGAGCAGTGAATAGTGACTACATATAAATAATCACTTTGATGAGTCTTGGGTCTTCTCACTTGTTATCACCATCTCTAAAGAACATTTTCTATCTAAAAGTGAGAACATCACTAATCTGTTGGTATAAACACAAACATTTAGAGGGAAATTTTATGGAAAATGTATCCATTTAGCCAAAGAGCAATGGTAGCTTCCCCTCCTTTGACTTCCCGAGTCTTAGGCATTTGATTAGGTTTGCAATGCCAGGTATGAATTCCCTCCCATGGAGTGGGTCTCAAATCCAACAAGAAAGTATTTGACCACCTCCACTATTTCACCAGTGGATAAAACTTGCTGGCTGGTATGTCCTGTGGGTTGCAAGATCGGCTGTTGAAGCCTCCCCAGGCCCAGAAGCATACATAGCATTTTCCAGCACTATACCAGCTAGTGAGCAGGGAGAAGGTTTCCAGCATGATTTCACTAACTCTTTCAACTGAAGCATGTGGTGCCTTCAGCAATAGGATTTTATCATCTTGTTCTGATGGGTAACCAACAGCATTGACAATAGGTGCTATTGTCACAGGGGCTCATTGGCTTCCCTGACAACTTATTGGGGGTTGTTCCTCACTAGGTCTTCCTGTAAGCATCTATGACTTCTAAAGACACCTCTTTCCACCCCAGCAGGGTACTTTTGCCCAGTCATTTTCTCTCTCTCTCTCTCTCTCTCTCTCTCTCTGTCTCTTTCTTACCTTGTTTTTTGATTGGCTGATGAATAAGTTTTCAATATGGCTGATTCATACCATCTTCAATTTTGTGGAACTTACCTGTCACATCCTCTCCTCACTCCCTCTATCCTGAACTAATTAATATCTTTCCACCCCATGTACTCAGTCTCTCTGCTTACATAACTACTATCTCCTCTCCCAAACCCGCCCCTTTCCTCCTTTTTTCTGGTCTTTTTCTAGCTTACTGGCATTGACTACTGACTCTTCTATATAAAGATCCAAAACTTCAGAGGCAGGATCCACATATAACAGAGAACATGTGGCATCTGTCTTTTTGAGCTTGAGTTAACTCAGGATAATCCTTTCCAGATACATCCATTTTCCCCAAGAATTTCATTTTTCTTTACTACTGAATAGAACTCCACTGTGTATATGTACCACATCTTCATTATCCATTCATCAGTTGATAGACATCTAGGCTGATTTCATTTTACAGCTATTGTAAATAGAAGAGAAAGTAGAATGTGGAGTCCTTATAGCATATGCCCAGGAGTTGTATAACTGGGCCATATGGTAGATCTATTTTTAGCTTTATGAAAAACCAACATATTGATTTATATAGAGACTGTACAAGTTTTAACTCACCAACAGTGAATGAGGACTCCTCTTTCTCCTCATCCTTGCCAGCATTTCTTTTCATTTCATACTTTTTATTCTATCCATTTTGACTAGGGCAAGATGGAATTTCAAAGCAGTTTTTATTTACATTTCCCTGATATTAAAGATGTTGAGTTATTTATTAGCCATTTGTATTTCTTCTTTTAAGAACTCTCTGTTCAATTTTATGACCTATTTATAATTGGGTTATTTGATTTTTTATTGCTTAGTCTTGTGAGTTCTTTGTATATTCTAGATATTAATCCCTATCATATTGTCATAGTTAACCACAGAGTGCTGGGATGAATCTCTAAACCAGGCACAGTTATGGGAGGAAAGGATCTCAGTAAATGATATTTGTTTCTAGCTTCCCTGAGCTTCCTTACATCCTGCATCCTACTGAGAGATCTTCTTTCCTGTGAACATACTCAGAAACTCACCCAAGAATCCTAAAAAGGTCAAGTTGACAACAAAACTTAACCAACACACACACACACACACACACACACACACACACAATCTGGCAAAGACTTCTTTCATTCTGTTTTTGTGCCAGTGCAATACTATTTTTATGATTATGGCTTTATGGTGTAGGTTGAAATCAGGTGTGGTGACACGTGAAGTATTTTTTGAGGATATTTTTGGCTAACTGGGTTTTTTGTGCTTTTATATGAATTTTAAGATTTAAAAAAATTTTCTGTGAAGAATGACACAGGAATTTTGATTGGAATTCCATTGAAACTATATATTGCTTTTGGTAGGATGGACATTTTTTAGTATTACTTTTGACAATCAACAAGCATGGAAGATATTTCCATTTTCTGGTATTATCCTTAATTTTTTTCTCAGTGTTTTTTAAAAAATTATCTTTATTATCCTTAATTAGATACATTATATGAGCAAATCTTATGATGGTACCCTCATTCCCCTACTCCTTGTCCCCCACTGGGGGCTCTCCTTGGTGGCTATACTGGATCAGTCCATGGGGTAGGGGAGTGTTATATCACTGGGCTTAACCTCAGCAATTATCTCTCCCATCTGAGGCATTCTGTCCCCAGGTAGGTTCTATCATTCACCAGACTGGGACTCCCTTCACCTCAATTCTCAGGCTTGAGCTGCCACATCGACCTCTTAGAGCTCCAGACCCAAATGTACCTGGGGTTCTACATGCTCTTCACCAGACTGGATCACCCTGAACCTGAATGCTCAGGCTGTTTGTCACTGTACCGGCCTCTTTCCTACCAGCTGCTGTTCCTGATTGTGTTCCCTAGCACTCCAGGCCTACACAAGCCAGTCTCCTCTCACGTCTGTAACTCATGGAGCTGAGACCACTCTTCTCTCTAGGGGGCAGTGCCCACAGGGAGCACCTTCCTCCCACACTCTACTGACCAGCTCTGTCTCTCCCACACACAGCTCATCTCACTGACTTTCTTAGATGTGTGTAGACCTGGGTGAAGTTGTCTGAGTCGCTCCTGCTTTTTCGCCTTTTCCCTGTTGTTCAAGGGGCTGGGAAGTGGCCTTAGCTGCCCACTCTGCGACTCTGTGTAGGTTGATAATGTCTGGGGCAAGAGTTCCTGCTCTGGTCCAGAGTGCAGAAGCTGCAGCATCTGGCAGAATCCTGAGGAGAAAGCTGTGGGGCTGTAGAGAGGGTGTCCAACTACCTGGGGGGTGAGTAGAGGGGATAGCGCTGGCCCAGGGTCTGTGTGTGAGGAGAGCCTCAGGGCCCAGGAGCTGGTGATAGAGAGAGTCTGGGGGATCTGACAGGAGTGGTCTATGGGGCGGAAGAGCAGATGGCTGGGTGGTGAGTAGAGGGAGAGAGAGGCATGGAGGCCACTAGAACCACTGTAAGGGATCTGGCAGGGTGAAAGAGTGGGTGGCGGTGGGGACCCGAGGGAAAGGGAAGTACAGAGGCCCCTGGTACCACTGGTAGGGGTCTGACGGGGTGGAAGGGCAGGTGGTTGGGTGGGGGGTAGAGGGAGAGAGAGAAGGGTTCAGGGCCGCTGACCACCCAAGAGGCCTGGTGGGGCAGAAGTGTAGGTAGCTGTGTGGGGGACAGAGGAGAAATATACAAGTGTGAGTGGGGGGGCACCGACCACTGGTCGGGCCTGGTAGTGCAGAAGAGTAGGTGGTTGTGTGGGGGTCGAGGAGAAAGAGGGGAGGGCATGGTGGCCAATGACCCATGGAATATGGGTGGGTGGGTGTGGTTGGAGGGAAAGAGAGTGGAGGGTGTGGAGCCACAAGGAGGTGTCGGTGGCTGGGTGGGGGTGGAGGGAGAAAGGAGGGTGAGGAGCCACTGACCACGACCATGGGAGAGGCCTGGCCATGTTTGGGAGAGGTGTGGTCACGTGTGGAAGAGTGTCTTCAGTGTTTTAACGTTTTCATTGTAGAGGTTAGGGGTATTCTCAGATATTTAATTTTTTTTTTTTTTTTGGTGTGGCTATTGTGAATGGAACTGTTTCACTGAATTCTTTCTCAGTGCATTTGCCATTAGTTTAAGAATGCTACAATTTTCATGTGTTAATTTTTATCCTGCCTCTTGGCTGCAAGTGTTTTTTAATTTTTTAATTTGCAAGCAGAGAGAGAGAGAGAGGGAGAGAGAGAGAAAGAGAGAGAGAAAGACAGAGAGACAGAGAGTGACAGAGTATGGGCACACCAGGGCCTCTAGCCACTGCAAACTCCAGATTCAAGAACCACCCTATGCATTTGGCTTATGTGGGCCACTGGGGAATTGAACCCAGGTCATTAGACTTTGCAGGCAAGTGCTTAAACTGCTGAACCATCTCTCCAGCCTTTGGCTGCAAGTGTTTATTAGCTCTAGCAGTTTTCTGGTGGGTCTTTGGGTTTTCTTTCTTTTTTTTTTAATTAAAAATTTTTATTTTGGGGCTGGAGAGATCGCTCAGCGGTTAAGGCACTTGCCTCCAGTGCCTAAGGCCCTGGGTTCAATTCCCCAGGACCCACATAAGCCAGACCCACAAGGTGGTGGCCCTGGTTTGCTGTCTCTCTCTCTCTCTCTCTCTCTCTCTCTCTGTATCTTTCTGCTTGAAAATGAATAAATAAAATATCTTTAAAACTTTTTATTTTGTATTAATAGGTTATTTTTTTTTAAAATCCTGGTTTCTGAGCTCTCGTTACCCTGGAGGCCCTCCTCAATGGAGTTATGGTATTCACTGTGATATGAGGCCCTCTCAGTGGGAGAGAACTAATATCTGGTATTAGAAAGCAAGTCAGAATCCCATTGTAAGAAAACTGCTCGTAGACTTAAGAGAAGTCCACACTGCTCTCTGGAGAAGAAGACTGGGCTTGCACACCAAAAACAAAACAAAACAAAAGCAAAGCAAAGCAAAACAAAACAAAACACCTCTCAAATTTGCTTACCCTCTCCCTTTAACTCAAGCTGACCTCACTCTTGTGAGAACTGAGAGAAAAGGATGAGAACCAAGATCTGTCAATAAGTGAGATTAGTGAAATCCACAGCCAAATGAAAGGTTTTAACTAAAAGATTATGGATTTCAATGACAAGGAGGAGATAAAAACTGGAACAGAGAAAGGTGATCATAGAAACACTGGAAAGGATCTTTAAGGAAAGTGAGCTAACAAACTACTCTGTGAAGAGGCACAGTGTGTTAGACACTTCTGACCCCTTCCATTTTCTTTGTGAAATTCTATACAGACAATTCCAGTGAGTTTCAACTCTTTTGCTGTGATTGGACAGGAGGACTAGGGATGAGTGTGAGGTGAAAAGACCTTCATACAAAGTCCCAAGAGCTAAGTTACAGCCCCAGTGTTACAAGTGACTAACTTGTTCAGCAGAACATGAGGGCCAGTGACACAAAGACCAAGTTCCTTCCCCACAGGAGCTGCTGCTGAGATGAGACTAACAAGGCTTAGTGCTTCATGCAGTCCCTGAGGTTTGCTGTGATCCTCTAAGAAGTGTGGAGAAGAGGAGATAATGAGGCTCTTCCGAAGTGCCTTCTCCCTGCAGGACTGGCTTTCCCAGGAGCCCTGGAGGCTGTCCCTGGAGGACCATGATGCAGATGCAGGGGAAACCTTTCCACTGCATTCCTCCCAAAGACCCATCTCCCAAAGCATTTTATATACCAGTTCTAGCCTAGGAAGAAGAAAACCTCAAATCTGTGAGTTACCTTGAACTCTGATCAATCTTAACTGCTTTGTAGAAAATGTTTATACAAACAATATATTTAACTGGATTATTCCACTGGATAATGCAGGCATAACTATCACCCTGGGAAGCCTGGCTCTGAGGGAAGGTAAATTGGGCAGAGTCTCTGGCCTTTGCCACCATGGTACCATGTCTCTCCCAGGAGTTTAGCTCTTATGTGGAATATATAGGTAAGACTGGGTCCCTTTTATTGAAACCTATAGATTTAGTTTCTTTGGATGTTTTTATCACTAGGTAAATTTTATAAACACAGATTCATGTGGGCTGGGATTGATGGTAGACTGCAGGCTTGGGAATAGACTTCGTAATTTGCTATACTTACTGTATTTATACTGGAAGGGAATCTACCCATATGTATTAGAGCTCTTTCTTTGGAGTAAAACTCTGGATTTCTTTACTAACTAGTGATGTGACCTTGAAAAACTTAAATATTCAGAATCGGAGTCTCTTCAAGGACAAAATAACATACATTTCTTAGAGTCCAAAAAGAATCGTATCAGATAATGTATGCAAATGTGTAACAGCATGATTGATACAGAGAAAGTGTTCAATGAACAAGTGTGAGGATTTGGAAAAGAAGCAAAGCCTTGAGTCAGGGGAACAAGGTAGACTCTAGGCATCTTTTCTTCATCACTGTGAAACTTCACACAAATTACTTAATATCTTAAGATTTAGTGTCCTTGTTTATTAAATTAAGATAAATATTCCTACCTCATAAGGAAGGGTATTGTCAAATTTAAAGAAAATAATACTTTTTAAGTGCTTAGAATCAATCTGACTCATAGAAAGAACTTGGTAAATATTTAATAATATATCAACACATTGGTTCCAGAAGGATGAGGCAAGTTGAGATTTTTGAACTCATCATTTCCCCACAAGAGATGCAACTTTTGGTAAAAAGAGAAGAAATAGTTTGAGGAAAGATTACATGTTAAAGTAAGTACAAGGTTTGGATATCATCTTTTTCTGAAGAATTTTTTCTTGGTTAAGATCTCTCTTTCCTGACTTCACAGAGAACTCATGCTGCATGTTACTGTCAATGCATATTACAAGTAACAATATCCACCCATTTGTGTCCTTGACTTTCTTAAAAAAAAGTTCACTTGCCATAAAACTTTTCTTTCTTTTTTTTTTTTAAAGCTGTTTTGTGTTCAGGAAGGATGTTATATCCCTTCATTTTGGCTTGATCTAAGCTAGTGGTACTCTAAACCCCTTCTTAAGTAACATCACAAAAAGTTGGGTCTAGCCAGCTTTGTGTTGAATTTTTTTCTTCTGTAAAATATCTTGGAAATTTTCCTTTTATTAAACAAACTAAATTTTCCTTGTTAGGTAAAATCCATCTTATGTTTATTATAGTATTTTTTGGTACTAAATATCTTGAGATACATATCTTTCTTTTTTCATATTTCAACCAGTATCATAAGACATAGAATTAAATGCACAGTTAGTTGTGACCCTTATCCTTATCATGTGCCAGGCACTCATGAGCGATTTTCAAATGTTTCATTTAATTCAATGCCAGTCAGAAACCCTATGAAATAGCTTAGCTGTTGTTATTATCATTATAATTTTTCTTTCTTTTTTAAAATTGAGAAATTTAATATATGAACAAATTACAAATTGGTCATATTCCCATCAGGTATCTTCTTGTGTTCCCTCTCCACCACCCCCATTTCACTGAGCACCATCCTCAGTGGGGTTAGTCATAATCATCGTGGTGTTATCAATGCATTAGTCCGTCTCTGCGTGTGTAGGGGGAACAATGCATCAGAGGACACTGTCCCACCCTGTGCACCTTGTGGCTCTTACATTCTTTTCGTTCCATCTTCCTCAATGTTCCCTGACACTTGGAGGGTATGTTATAAGTCTTCTTAAATGTTGAGCTCTCAGCAGCCTCTGATTTTCTGCTTTGATATGTTTAGAGTCCCCTCAGTGTAAACTGCCATCTGTCTGGAGGAACTTTCCAGGCTAGCAGTGAGAGCAGCACTCACATTTAACCCTCCAGTTCCTCTGTAATGTTTCCTGGGCCCTGGCAGATGTGATAGAGATGACTCATCTTATGCTTGGCAATCGGCTTTCTATTCTCATCATACTGATGGGTCTTAGGTCTCCCTGGTATTTGCTGCCATCTGTAAAAAACAGATTATCTAGCCAACAGTGAGAGCAGCATAGGTCAAAGGGAAAAACAAAGAAATTTAGAAGATATTTTCATGTGCATAACCTCTCCTTTTAGCCAAAGAATAGTAAGGCTACCCACTGATTTCGTAAGGCGTATGCTTCTGACTCGGCTCTCAGTACCAGGCATGTATTCCCTCCCACTGAGAGGGATTCGTATCCAATCAGAGAGCAGCTGATTACCCCCATAGCCTGTGTACCACTAATGCATAGGCATGCAGGTACATCTTGCCTGGCTGGTTGATTTTGTAACTTGCAGGATCCCCTGCTTATGGATGTTATTGGTGACTTTCATTCTCTAGCAGCTAGTACAGTGCTCTTCAGTATTATGAGAGCTAGCCAAGAGGGAGCTGACAGAGGAGATAGAAATACCAGTTCCAGCATGATTTTTCCATGTCCTGCAACTGCAGCCTGTTGTGTCTTCAGCAACAGGGTCCAACCATTTAAGTCTGGTGGGTTACTAAGTGCTTTGACAATGACTTGGATTGTTTTTGGGGCCTCCTCATTATTATGTTCTCAATTTATTCTTGGGAAAAATGAAGTTCATATTGCCAAATAATTTCCCTAAAGACAAACCAAAGGAAGATATAATACAACTAATTTCCATAACGAAGAATGGAAAACATATACCACAAAAGTTTAAATTCACATTAATCTTTTTCGACTATAGAAACATTTGCTTAATAACTTTGGTTTAAAAAGCTTGGGGCTTGGGTTTACAGAACAAGTTATTCTATTCCCCTGACAGGACCAGGTGATATAGCGGAAAGACTACCAGATAGTCCTGTGTTCAAATGCAACAAGTTGAGCAAATTCCTTCACTTCTCTGGATTTCACTTTTTTTCTTTACAAAGCAATTCTGCCTACTTCCAACATGTGAAGTGTGGGTGTGGCGAGATCAGGAGCTGATGGGGTGGGTGTAGTGTGTGTATGTCTGGCACAGTTCCAGTATGGTTGTTGCGTTTGCACATGACTAACTGCCACCCTGTCAATGTCCAGGATTTTGAGCAATCTGTCCATCACAGGAACCCTAGAGCACACCATAGAGAATGCACCTTGATAGTTTCAGAATGAGATACTTAGACAGATGAAAAGAGCCCAGTCCATCAATTGAAAGGGTTAAGCATCTAATCAAGGGCAGAGAGCGTTTTTGATTCTGCAAACGTGAGCATTTGGTAAAATACAGGGAGACAGGAACACAAACTCACAGCAGGGAGGACCAAATGACAGCCACTTACTTCTTCCTCCACTGCATAATTTTAGACATTAATCTCTCAGGGGTTTTAAATCTCTCTTTGGTAAAGCCAGATAATAATGACTGCTTAAAGGGCTATTTTCAAGACTAAGTAAGATAACATATGCAAAGTACTCAAAATCTTTAGCAGACTGCTAATACACCCCAACCATACCAGAAAGAAGATAACAAAAATCACAAATAACTAGCTTAATTTTTCTTTACTACCTAGACAAATGACAAAAAATATGGTGGCTGTGGATAATGAAATAAAATGAAAATCACATCCCAATACTGTGTATGTAAATTTAACAACACACCCAAGTCACTATATCTCTAAATACATACACATTTCTAAACAAATGAAAACATGCATGGAAGACTATGTTTTGCATATGTTAGAGTGGATACTCTTGAAGACATGGGGAGAGCCAGAAGATCCTGGCCTTAGTCAATGCTAATCGATACCAGGAAATATGGGGTATGAGACATTCAATTGGAGCTAAAGTCCAATGACATTATGTTTAAATAACCATAATCAGTGAGACAATGCTTGCGTGTTTTATTATATGCTCAGTAACTAGAGTCTAAAATGTGTGCTAACCGCCTAAAGTATAGATATTGGGAAGAGCCTTTCAAGAGCCTCAGTCAGCCTTTATTAAAATGATGGGTTATGACAGATAAAGTCACTTTACTGATCATGGAATCTAGCTCCACAATTTTTCAAAGTATAAAATAAAGCCTAAGGAAGAAAAGTAAACTTTCAAGGTTATTTAGCTACCCAGGGCCTATCATATAAATGACAAACATAGAGCCTGAGAAATGACCAAGAGGGCCTTCCAGAGGGTCCAATATGTCCCTGGTCCCCGATGCTGGATTGAGGTACAGGGAATAGCTCAGGGTCCATGTTTCAGACTCAAGAGCTGCTTCACTATCCCTTCCTTGAATGTGTGTGCCATGTGTATCACAGCTCTTGTGATCAATGAAGCTCCTACAATGATTGTATAGATGCCCAGCCTTGTGTGTGGCTTTACATTGAATTTAGAACCCACTGCTCAGAGTCCCAGAGGAACGAGATCTTGGGTGTCAAATGGTAAAATGGGGATCTTCAAAGCCTGAAGGCCTGCCTTTATTCCCAGGTCTGCAGAGATCTAAGTGTTTGACTTTGGAATAATCATAATCCTCTTTCAGTGTTAAACTTCTCATCATCAAAATAATAACTGTTTAAATCATGTTTTAGAGTTTAAAGGCTAGCAAAGATGCTTACAGAATTAAAGATAGAAGAAAGGTATTGATGATGGATGAGTAATGTTTATTACTATAGATTTTGTTTTTTAAATGGTGACCCCATGTTGATACAGCAAACAAAATTCTAAGATGTACTGATGGAAAAAATTCATGTTGAATTTTGATAATTATGGATTTGGTTAAAGATTCAAGGACTCCAGGTTAGCAAGTTCAAACCTGAAGTTGTTGGGATTTGGCATTAGGAGGGTAGGCAAAAGGTCTAAGAGATGCAGTGTAGGAAAATGAATGCACAGGTGAGGTCAACAGATAGTGTTACCTGTCTATTCAAAGTTTCTCTTCCACAAGTAAGACTAGTGTCACCTGTAGAGTAGGTTTATTGCCAGGAATTGATGAAATATTTTAAGTAGAAGAATGGGGTGGAAAGGAGAAGAAAGAGAAAGGGAAGAATTTCTTTAATTTATTGAAAAAATACACAAGAACCAGGGGATGTCTTATTTTAAACATATTTATTGTCATAATTAGATATAATGTATAAACAAATCTTGTGGTCATACTCCCATTTCCCTCCTTTCTGTCCCCAACCCACTGTGGGCCCTCCTCAGTGGGCTTACTGGATACTGGATCAGTCCATGGGGTTTTGAATTATACAAGAGATTGCCAGGTGTATTGTTGCTGAGGGGGGCAATGTCTCTGGATATTCTCTTCCACCATGGCTCTTACAATCTTTCTGCCCCCTCTTCTGCTCAGTTCCCTGAGTCATGGCAGGTGAGTATTAAGTCTGCTTTACTGTTGAGGTCTTAACAACAAAGGAGATATGTGCACTTTCATTCAGAAACTCCCAAAGACTACTTGAATGTGAGGCACTTCCATGACAATCATGGATACACTTGGAAAATGGTCAGTGGCAAGCATGTGGTGTGAGTCAGATCCACGCCATATGGTGACAAGAAATTTTAGGAAATGAAAAATATGCCATGACTCAATGTAAAGTGAATATAATTATTCTGAGCAACTGGTAAAGTACATGAAAAGAGCACTCATTTCACTTGATGTTTGAAAGCTTACCCTAGAAACAAGAGTTGAGTCACACAACTTCCTCTCTACCTACAGTTACACTCTTTAGCTTTTTTGTATGACATAGATGTAGTTCAAATAGTGAAACACCATTTACCATTTTCATAATCAAAACATAGGCAGAGTACAGAAGATTGAAGTAGAATAGTAAGTGGGGTAAAAGAGTGACATGCATGGAAGAAAATGGGGTGGAAAGGAGAAGAAAGAGTAAGGGAAGAATTCTTGTTAATAAAAATACAAGTATGCTCAATTATTGAAACAAATATATATATATATACATACATTCATAAAAGAGAAATTTATATAAAGTGCATGAATTATTTAAAGAGATACAGACATCAATTTAGCAAAATTTATATGAGGCAAATATATTGCCTTTGGAACAGAAAATCAATTTACCATCTAAAATTGATGATAATAGTGGCAAAAATAATAATAGCTGACAAGATTTAGCTTTTTTGTGTGCTGGTCTTCTTCCTTGTAGGTAATCAATTATTTAATATTCAATATACTCCAACAATATGGTTTTGTTTCTTGTACATACTATGGATAAGAAATTATGGCATAGGAATTTATATTTAAATACATGCATGAGAGTAGAGGGAGAAACGTTTTCTTTTGAGAGGGGGATAAAAAGGACAAGTAAGCTCATGTAACAGTAAGGAAAATAGATGAATCAATATAAGATTAGTCAGCACAAAGAACAGCCTCAATATCTTCCCATTTCTGAAGTCCTTTAATAAAAAGATTGAATTAAATTGGTGTATGTTGGAGGTTTAAAACTAAGCTCAGTACATAGAAATTATGGAGGGACAAAAAATCTAAGCCCCCCAAAGAAAATTAATAGGTGGGACTTTCTATGGATGGCAGCTCATATAGGAAACAAACAACCATATTTTGAGTGTGCAATAGAGACTCCTATTCCAAGATGGAGTTGGAATAGATACCACCTTTGTCCCTCCAAATTGGAGAACTGTATGACTCTTGTATTCACAGAAACTTCCAAATGTAAAGCAGAATTAATTTGAATCAACCTCAGCTCCAGGCTCTGCTCTATAATCTTCAGAAATGTTCAAGAGAAACCATCCCGATTCAAGAGCTCTGGAAATAGGCCCAGCATCACAAGCTTTATTTCTACCACAAAGAAAGAGATCCTGCTCTTCAGTGCTTGAATTTCCATTTACTTTATTTTCATCCTTAGATGAACAGTCCACATTGAATCCATGGCCAAGAAGAACCTCACCACAGTAACAGAGTTCATTCTCATGGGCTTTTCTGACCATCCACAGTGGGAGGTTCCACTCTTCCTGGTGTTTCTCGGCTTCTACCTGCTCACCATTCTGGGGAATGCGGGCATGATTATTCTCATCCAAGTGGATGTCCAGCTCCACACCCCAATGTACTTCTTCCTGA
>PVHP010015161.1:0-37888 GCA_004024765.1 Zapus hudsonius
CTACCACCTTGTGGGTATGGCATATGTGGGTACTGGTGAATTGAACCTGGGGCCTTAGGCACTGGAGGCAAGTGCCTTAACCACTGAGCCATCTCTCCAGCCCTTAGTTACTTTTCTTGTTGCTGCAACAAATACCTGACAAAAAACAACTTAAGGGAGGAAGAGTTTATTCCAGCTTCTAATTCAAGGGGATACAGTTCATCACTGTGAGGAAGATGTGGTGGCAGGAACATGAAGCCTGTGGTCATACTGCATCCACTGTCAGGAAGCAGAGAGATGAATCTCAGCTTGCTCTCTCCATTTTATTGAGCCTGGGATCCCAGCCCATGGGAAGGTGCCACCCATAGTTAAATGGAATATTTCTACCTCACAAATCCTAATCTACATACTCTTTCATAGATCAAATAGATTTGATATTGGGGTATACCAAAATCTCTTAAAGTTTTTCCTTCTGAACCCTCTCACCTGTGAAATCTTCATATACAAACTGAGCATTTACTGCTAACAACTCATAAAGAAATTTTAGTGTTACTTAGATTACTTACCATTTATTAAAAACAAAATCAAATTGACATAAAATGAGATGCCTGTGCTTATTTATTTTTACAGAAAAAAATAAATTTTGGCTGACTATTTGATACTACAGGATACATAACATCTTAACATTTTTTTCAAAGTTGATCAATATTTTGTTTTTATAATTATCATTGCTGAGAACACCATTTTGCATAAATATTTAGTACACAATTGCAGAAGCTTATTTAAGGTTTTTTTAAAGGAATTGTTGGAAATTCTTTTTTGAACCCAAGCAAAAATTCACTGGATAGTTTTTTTTATGACATGCAAGCATGCAAGGCATCATTCAAACAATAATTTCTTTGTTTTGGTTTTTCATGGTAGGGTCTCGCTTTAGTCCAGGCTGACCTGGAATTCACTATGTAGTCTCATGGTGGCCTCAAACTCATGGCAATCCTCCTACCTCTGCCTCCAGAGTGTGGGGACTAAAGGTGTGTGACACCACACCTGGCTCAAAAAATAATTTTTAAAGTCAAACAATTTAACATAATGTGATGCAAAACTATACTAATTTGGTACCTACCTGCTTAAGAATTATGGTAGGGAAATATTAAAAGTTTTGGCTTTCAGTAATTAAACCAGTATGCTTCCATGAGAGTAGAAACATTGTATGTGCAGTAAAATCTAAAATTCATAGCATACAGTAGTCTCAAATCTGAACTGGGGTGTTTGGGAAGCATTTCTTGGTGCTGCACGGTGGGACAGCATGCCCAGGTCAGAGGGCGCATACTGTGGAGCTGGAGAGATTGCTCAGTGGTTAGAGTGCCAGCTTGCAAAGCCCAAAGGCCTGGGTTGATTCTCCAGGAACCACATAAAGCCAGATGCACAGATTGGCATATGCATCTGGAGTTTGTTTGCAGCAGCAGGAGGCTCTGATGAACCTTTTCTCTCAACCTCTCTCTCCCCCCCCTCTTACTCTCACTCTCTCACACTCTTTCTCCTTGCAAACAAATAAATTAAAAAAAAATACTTTAAAAAGTGTGTGGCTGTGGAGGGAGAACCAAGGCAACAGCGAAGCTACAGTGATGCAACGCGGGCCAATGCTGCCAGAAATGCTTTGAGTCATGACTCATTTGATTTTGAATGAACTTTTGATCGTTGAGTATTCAGGAACCTTTTAGTGCTTCCAGCTTTACCTTTGGTTATGTGACCCCCATATCCACAGTTTAAGAAGCTGGAAGCTAGACAATGCCTCAGACTTCAGTATACTAAATCTGGACTATGATTATGTGGAAGGTCCCTTTCTAAAGCTGTACAAAGGCAACAAGTATGCAGAAAGACCTAGCATTGTCCCATCATCAGTAACATTGCTGAGAGCTTTTTTTTTTGGGGGGGTGCATTCATGGTACATGGTCCTGGATTTCATAAGCACGTTATCTTATAAGTGCATAGCACACTTTCAGTGCTCTTTGCTTCATCCCTCCCTTCCCTTCCTTTCCTGTTACTCCCCTCTGTACCCCTAGACAATTTTCCTCTCTCTTCATGTCATATATACATACACACATACATGATTCAGCTATCTATATGAAATCTATGATTCGCAGGTAAGAGAAACTGTGGTATTTGTCTTTCTGAGGTAAACTTAATTTGTTTAATATGATAATTTCAAGCTGTATCCATTTTCCTGAAAACAACTTATTTTTCTCCTTTTTGTGGCTGGAAAATTCTACTGTGAATGCATGCCACATTTTATTTTTTTTTACTTGCACTGGTTTTATTTTTAAATTTTATTTTTGGACAATTTTATATACATATATAATAAGTTTTGATAATATGTACCTTCTCTTGTTCCCCCTCTGCTGAACCCCTTCTTCTCAACTAGTCTCATGTTTATCGTTTTATTTTTGTTTTCGTTTTTATCGTCCACTGAGTTTAATTGGGGTTGATTTAATGAGGGGGTTATTTACTGGTGAGCAGAAGCAACTCACCAGTCACTGAAGAGAATTTCTCCCCTCTTCCTAGTAATCATTAATATGAATGACTACTCAGAGAGGAGACCTGATGAGCCTCTCCCCCATCTATGACGGAATGCTGAAAGGCCCAAACTTGTGCAGGGACAGCTGCTGTGAGTTTCAGATTAGAACCCAGAGCCAGCATTTCACACAAGAGCACACACATTCCTCCAACCTTCCTCTACTCAGAGGATGTTACAGTTTTTTCACCCTTCTTCTTTAATATTCCCTAAGCCTCAGAAGGGGTGGTATAGATGTCCCATTTAGGGCTGAGCACTCAGCAGCCACCTACTCTTAGACTTGATGAGTTTGAGTCTCCCTGTACCCATCACTCACTGCAAAAAGAGGCTTCTCTGACCAACACTGAGAGCGGCACTAATCTAGGGCTCGAAACATAAATATTTAAAAGGCACACATTTTCTTTATGCATTCCTCTGTTGACACCTAGGTTGGTTCCATAACTTAGCTAACTGTAAATAGTGCTGCAATAAACGTTGATGTGCAGGTATGTCTGTGATATATTGAATTAGAGTCCTTTGGGCAAATATCCAGAAGTGGTATAGCTGGGTCATGTGGTAGATCTTTTGATAGAATTTAAAGAACCTACATACTGATTTCCATAGGAGCTGGGCTAGTTTACATTTCACCAGCAGTGTGTAAGTGTTCACTTCTGTCCACATTCTCACCAACATTTGTTGATGCTTGCTTAATGACTGCCATCCTGGCTAAGAATAAATTTCAATGCAGTTTTAATTTAGATCCCTCCTGATGAACAAGGTTGCACTTTTTCTCCATATATGTATTAACCATTTGTACTTCATCTTTTGAGAACTGTCTGTTCATTTCATGAACCCATTTATTCATTGAGTCGTTCGATGTGTTGTGTAGGTGGTGTTTTTAGGTCTTTATATATTCTAGTTATTAATCCCCTGTCAGAGGTGTAGTTAGCAAAGATTTTCTCTCAGATTGTAAGCTGCCTCTCTTCTCAAGTGTTGCCTCGCTGTGCAGGTTTGTAATTTCATGAGAAAAAAAAAAGTAAAACCTTTCCTGAGCCAGGCATTTCTCTTTTCTGGTCACTCCTCTGGCCCTGAGCAGAGAATATTGTGAACTTGAGGATGGCTCTTCATTGCCTAGAAAGGCAGTCAATCTGGTCAGTTGAGACAGCCCATTGGCCAGCTGTCAACCAGTCTCACCTAGAAAACCTGGTCTGAGCCTTGGGAAGTAATGTTCTGACTTAAAAATGCATCAACTTTTATGTCAAGAGAGAAAAATAAACATCGAATGAAAAATCCAAACATCAACTGTTTAACCTACTAGAGGCTATAAAGAGTATTTCTGCTTGTCCCCATTAAAAACGGAACAATAACACAGGTTTTGTTCTAATGGTCTATATTCAGAAGTTGCCACTTTTTAAATTGCACCAATAAGCAACTGTGTGATACTAAGCATAATATGTTTCCCGTGAGATTCCTGCTACACATAAGAAAAATCCTGATTTTATGCCTAGATTCTAGTCATTCGGGCAAAGCTCTTCTTTATCGTTTGCTTTTCAAGCTTAGTTTTCTTATCCCATTTCTCTAATTTGCAAATTGTCCCTTGTTTCTGAGCCTGGGTATTTCATTTATTTATTTATTTATTTATTTATTTATTTATTTATTTATTTATTTATTTATTTATTTGGAAGCAGAGAGAAATAGAGAGATGAGAGACAGAGAGAGAGAAGAGGTGCACCAGGGCCTCCAGCCACTGCAAACGAACTCCAGGGGCATGCACCACTTTGTGCATCTGGCTCTATGGTGCTGGGGAATCAAACCCAGGTTGTTAGGCTTTTCAGGCAAGCACCTTAACCACAGAGCCATCTCTCCAGCCCAGAGCATTTCATTTTTAAAGAGAGGTTTGTGCCAGGCATGGTGGCACCTGTCTTTAATCCCAGTACTTGGGAGGCAGAGGTAGGAGGATTGCTGTGAGTTTGAGGCCACCCTCAGACTACAGAGTGATTTCCAGGGCAGCCTGGGCTAGAGTGCGACCCTACCTCAAAAAATAAAATAATAAAAATAAATTTTAAAAAGACAATTTAAAAGAAGGTTCATTTAGTTCAAAGTTTTGGAGACTAAAATCCAAACTAGGGCAGCCCACTTTGTGACCTCTGGTGACCTTCTGGTTGCATGACATGACAAATGGTATCACATAGCAGCCACATGCCAGGAGAGGGAGGAGCCAGGGACTTGGGGGGGGGGGTTGCAGACTGGCTCCTTTATTATGGTCTGCTCTCCTGGAATCCAGTCTGTTCGGGTAAGACCTAGCCCTCCCAAGAGACCACCATTAACCCCTTTATGAAGGGAGTATGATCCCGCTAGTCAGTTCTTTGACACTGGGGACTATACTTCCAACATATGAATCTCTGGGAGATCTACTCAAATCATATCTGAACTATTGTACCATGGCAATCATAATGACACTCAATGGATGCGGAACAGAAACCAGTGGTTATTCTCAAAATGGTCTGATTTGTGTTGTTTTGAGGAATAAAGAGGCTCACTTAGGCATTTCAGGTCAATATCAAAAGTTGACCCCATACCACATGTTTCAAATTGTTCTTTAGTCCTCAGAGCTAAGGGTCAAGGTTTTCAACTTTACCTACTAGCCAGCTTTAAGGTACCATTTTAAAAACTATGAATTTACAGACTCTTTTGCAAACTTGTCATAGAATCCATTGCTGGAAAGGAACAATGGGACATCACATAACTCCTGCTATGATTCACTGAAGTGGATATAACCTACTTCTGTAGAATTCTTACGCAGAATGTCCAACCTGAATCTAATCATGAAGAAGCATGAGACAAACCAAAACTGAGGGATAATTTGCAAAACAACTGACCTGTGATCTTCAAAGGTGCCAACATTATGAAAGACAGAAAGTAACAGGCTGAGGAATTCCTCTGGATTCATGATTTATAATTAGATCATTGGCTGGAAAATTACCATGAAGGACACTATTGAGACATGTGTTAGTCAATGCTGGCTGCCATAGCAAAACATCATAGGCTCTGTGGCTGAAATAATAGAAATTGATTTTCTCACAATTCTGGCATCCAGAGATCTAAGCTGGGAATGCCAACATGGCCAGATTGGCTAGAGACTCTCTTCCTGATGTACAAACAGCAGTCTCTGACTGTGTTCTGACATGATAGCAAGAGAGCATACTCTCTGGTATCTTTTCTAAACCCCTACAACCAGGGACCCACCTTCATAACCTAATTGAAAGCTAACTACCTATCATGTTAGGGTCTAGAACTTCTGGGTATAAACTTGAAGGGAACTCAACTTCATACCAGTACGACTTATAAAATTTGAATATGAGCTAAGTTTTCATAGTAATGTTTATTAATGTTCAATGCTTTGAATTTGATAATGCTATGGCCTTGTAAAAGCACATTCTTTGTCTTAGATAATACATAATGAAGTGGGCAAGAACAAGAGGATGTGGATGCAACTTACTGTCAAATAGAAAAGGCAATGGTGTGACTCAGGGAAATTTGTGGAAGAGGGGGCAGAGAGATTGTAAGAGTCATGGTGGGGAGAATATCCAGAGACGTTGCCCCCTCAACAACAACAACAACAACACACACACACACACACACACACACAACCAAACCAAAACAAAAAAAAATCATACCCCCCATCCCATGGACTGTTCTAGCAATCCCACCGAGAAGGGTCCTCAGTGGGTTGGAGCCAGGGAGGAGGGAAATTGGGGTACCAACACAAGAATTGTTCATACTGTGTGTCTAATTAATAAAAACAAATACATTTACAAAAAAGAGAAAAAAACAATGGTGGAGTTTTATTTAGTCATCATGAACAAATGAACCAAGTCATTTGGAGAAAGATGGAGGGACCTAGAAGATATCACCTAGAAAAATTACCCAGATATGTAAAGGAAGCATCAAGTGATGTCTCTCAAATGTGGAAACAAAACATGAAAACATGGTCTGAAGACAGGACCGAAGCTTAAAGAAGGGGGAGGAAGTATGGGGAGAAGAGGGAGAAAGGAGGGTTGTAGGGTAGTAAGGAGGTGAACACAGCAACCAAACACAACATTAGTTTGCAGGGCTAATGTAATTGAACAAGTATAATAAAAATAAAACAATTCTATGTATGTGGTAGAAGCATGAAAAAAATGGGGCAAATATTAACAACCGGTTATGACATATGAAGGGTACACAGTTCTTTCTATTATTATTATGACTGTACTTTAAGTCAAATTATTTCAAGATAAAAGATGTTTTTCAAGTTTATTTAAACTCATGGGTGTATTTCCTGGGTGGGCCCTGGAAGTAGGGCTCAGAGAAGAAATGTCACATACATTGTGATGGTTAGGTTTTGTTGTCAACTTGGATCTTTTTAATTATCTTGGGTGGGTCTCTGAGGATGTTTACAGGAAGGCAGCCTCTCAGTAGGGGGCAGGATGTAAAGAAGCTCAAAGGAGCTGGAAGTAAACATCCTTTCCTGTGTGGGCAGTGCAGGAAGGAAATTCCAGAGACTCAGGAAGCCATTAAGTCTGGGGAAGGGTTGTAAGACCCTACCCTCAGCCTATATAAAGGGGAAGAAATTCTCCTCAGCCACCCTCCTGCCTGTTTCCTGTTCTGTGTGTGTGGTGTAGGTGATGGGTTTTTCTCTCTGCTCAGATCTGTGAAAGAGGGCCAGCCTCTTTCGCTGTTACAGAACTTCCCCTCAATCTGTAGTTTCAAGAAATACTTTCCTCCCCCAAATTGTGCCTGGTTTGAAGATTCATCCCAGCGGCGTGTGGCTGACTGCGACATATGTGCACATGTGGAAATGGCTAACTTGTGTCCTGATAATTCACCGAGAGTGGAGAGTGGAGGAGGCGATGTGAGAGTGAGATCCGTCCTCCTCCTCTTGGACAGATGACTGGGTAATAACCGATTTACAAAGTGATCCTCTCATTTCATTTCACTAATATTTCAAATTAGCCGTGAGTATATCTACAAACCATATGGATAAAGTGGCCTCTTTGTTATATTTCCCATCCTTTTAAAAGGGTCATATGTAATTGACGATCTTGGTATTATGTGTCATGTGCCAGGCACATACCATCTCATAAAAATGTCCTGAGGCATTAATTATCACAGCTAAGGAGAGAAAAGATAGCAGCTCCTGCTAACTGTCAGGAGGCCCTCTGAGGCTGTGCTCTGCCACACACACACACACACACACACACACACACACACAGCTGGAGCTCCAGAAACGTGAATGGCAATGAAGGCTGCCATTCTTGTTCCTTTGCAGGCAGCAGCAGCAGCAGCGATTAAGATGGGGGAACACATCACAAATCCCCTGTAGCCTGGCTTAGACCCCACGGAAGTGGGGGGTGGTGCTTGTGACAGCCATCAGCCATTCTGTTTGATTTAGGAAGTGCTAATCAATAACAAGTTCAACGTGGGGAACAGCATTGGCTTAATCATTTTGCATCTGGCACCCAGGACTGAGACACCCCAGCTGGAAGGGCGGAGAGAGGCCGGGAGGAAGGGAACAGAGAAGTGTGTGAGGAGGAAACACAAGTTCCTGAAAACCCAGTCAACCTCTTTGTGGAGTTAAAAATCACTTCGACTTTCAAAGATGAAATCTCAGCCCCGAGTGAAAGACAACACTTAAATGTGAGGCAAGTGGGGATACACCAAGGGCCTTGTTCAGATGTTCCCGGGTGATTCATCTTTGTCAGGAAATTCTTTACACCTCAGAACATCAGAACGGTTCGGAGCCCCTTACCAGCTTGTCTCATATACTGTTTCTGTATCTTACAGAATTATTTCCCCCCTTTCTCCAGTAAACAGCAATTTACAACACAAGGCTTGACTGTAATTTTTATCAAACTGCAACTCGTGCACGTTTTGAGAGAGGCTGAATGATTCCTTAAATCCAGCTGAAATGCTCTCTTACACTCAAGGGCCATTCGCTTTACATAGCCTGGCAGCTGAGGGTGGCGGATAGCAATTAGCCTGCAAGTCAATCCATCTGAGTTAAAAAATGAAATGCAAAAGGAGTGATGAAGGTGTGCTCAGATTCCCTTCCTGTGGAACAGGACTTGGGATGCCAGGAGATTGGACTCCGGGGGTTGGTCTCATTCCTGAGCCTCTGCATCTCCCAGGGTTGGAGGCTCCTATCAAATAATCCCCCCCCCCCATTCACCACTAAGAGAAAAGACACAGAGAAGGTGACAGGACAGCTTTTATATGTCACGAGAAACCAGGATTCTGATGAAGGGAGAACACTGAACTGGCTAAGCTTTCTTGTCTGCCTCATCACCCACATTGTGGGGTAATTTCTCATCACGAGAATTAAAATGGACCCATTTATATGGTGAGGACTTCTGGAGAAATATTCTATGGATTTGGTCAGGTTGGTATCTTGAATTTTGAGGTTTTTGTTTAGAATAGATACTCTTTTTTTGCGTGTGTTTGGGTGCAATATGTGTGGTGTGCTGTGTATATGTAGAGTGGAAGTAGGAGTGTGTGTGTGAAGATGTGTGTGTCCTATTCATCCACACGTGGAGGCCAGAGGAGAAGCTTGGGTGTTCTGCTGTATTTCTGTGAGATGGAATTTCATCAGTCAATGGAACCTTAGGTTTTTTTCCATCTTTTGTTATTGTAAATAATGTTACAAAAGGCATTGGTGTACAAGTGTCTGCTCAGGTCCCTGCTTTTAATTCTTTTAGGTATATTACTAAATTCAAAGCTGCCTCATTTTTGTGTTTGTTTGTTTATTGGGTATTTGTGTCGTCCGACTGGTTGACAAACAAGGCCCAGCCCAGCAATTCTCCTGTCCCTGTTCTTCACAAGACTACTGTTGTTATAGGCCTGTGAGGTCATACCCAGCTATTTACATGGGTGCTGGAAATCTCAGGCCCTCAGAACTGAAAGTTTTCTGACTGTAAAGAAGACACAGACAAGGAGAAACAAGCTGCTGTCAGCTGGCACACATGAGTGGCAGGAGAACCCTTCTTCTCTGCAGGAGACTAGGAGTCTCCATTTGCACAGTTCCTGGTACTAGTTTATGAATCTCGTTAGATTACTGAACAACCTCGTCTCACTGAGTAATAAACATGACACCTCATTCTCTCTGACAAATATCCCAGCCAGCCGGGGAACCAGCTGCCTTCACCCTGGCCTGATGCTCCAGCTGATTGCCACTGTTTCTTCTTACTAGAACAATCTCGGTGGTATGTTCAGAACTCAGGCTTGCTGGCTTTGAAGTGTGGCTATGTTATCTGATGCAAACTTACATAACGGATGCAGATGTTAGGACACTTGGACTTGGCTGGGGTGGAGCCAGCTGAGTCTTAGACACCACTTTTCTTCGTCTCTTCTTCCTTCTCTTACATTGGCAAGATTGCAAAGGTCCTTTCTCTGTTGACTGGGTGAGATGTAGCTGAACTCTGCCTCTCTGACCCGTGTCGATGAGCTGTTCATCTCCTCCTCTGTAAGGCAGGACTCAAATCCTGGGCTCTCATGAGACCACAGTGCGGCTTCTTCGAAAGGTTCCATGAGACCTGTGACCTGGGTAGTTGCTTAACATTGAATCTACTTGTCTACAGAGCACTACCTCCTGGAAGAGGATGGCCCTCTTGTAAGAGAGTGCAACCAAGATGGCTGAAGTCCAGCCAACCTCTGTGCTGTTGTTTCAAGTCATATAAACAGACAATTATACATTTGACCTACTGAAGGGGGGGTGCAGGCTAGCCCTCTCCAAGTCCTGTCTTCTCTTGTCTGTCTCTCTCTCCAGACCCCAGCAACTGCAACTCCACTCTTACTCTCCTTGGGGAAGACCACCAGACGGCCTTAGCGTACATACATAGAAGCCAAAGAGAATGACAGATGCCCAGAACACTTTTTTGGGGGGTTCTCTTCAGGCTTTCATGACAGATGTTGTTGGAGGGTGAAGACAGAATATCCTTTCTGTATGAACTTAGTTGTCTCCAGAAAGCCTTCTCCTCTCTGCTGTGTCTCAGCATGCCCTCCTGGGAGGTCACTGATCACAACTGCTGTGTCGTCATGGTGGGTTTATGGAATGTGAGGAACTTAACATCTTTTGTCTTTGTTTTCGGCCTCAACCTCAACAATTCTGATACAACAGGAAAAATAAAATAGAACATGTGCGTTGGAGACCACCCATCAATTCTGCTCCTAAGTACACACACTAGGAAAGCTCCCTTGCACACATGTGCATGAAGAAATGACTGTAGGAATATTTCTAGTGAAAAGCTGGAAATGATATAAAAGTCCACAATAACGGAATGAACAAATGAAGTGTGGAGGGCGGGATCATATTCAAGTCAGCTTGGTGCACAGGTCCTCAGATCAAGGTAGGTGAATACACACAGTATGTGCAGGTGGATACCCACAGTTAGCCAGGTGTGTGCAAGTGAAAAATACTCGTAATTAATCATAAAATGCAACTCAAGACCATGTGATGCTTTATACCAACTAGAATCACTACTAAAAAATGACAAATGAACAAAATTAAAAGAAAAATAAAAAAATAATTAGCGAAGATATGGAGAAATTGGAACCTTCCTACCTTGTTTATGGGAATGCAAAATAGTGTAGCTGCTTGAGAAGACAGTTTGGTAGTTTCCCCCAAAGGCTAAACATAAAATTATCATATGATAATTCAGAATTTAGTAATATACCTAAAAGAATTAAAAGCAGGGACCTGAGCAGACACTTGTACAACCAATGCCTTTTGTAACATTATTTACAATAACAAAAGATGGAAAAAACCTAAGGGTCCATTGACTGATGAATGTAATATTAAAATGTGAAATATACCCAGAATGGAATATTATTTAGTTATAAAAAGAAATGAGATTCTGGTACAGGCTACAATGTGGATGAACCTTAGAGACATTTTGCTGCAGGAAATAAGCCATTCACAAAAGAACAAATACTGTATTATTCTAATTATATGAAATATCTAGGAAAAGCATATTCATAGAGAAAATAGATTAGAGCTTACCAGAGCCGAGAAAGAGAGAGCTAAGAATTATTGCTTAATGGATACAGGATTCCTCTTTGCAATGAAGATTTGGGGAATAAGTAATGATTGCACAATATTATAAATATAATTAGTGTCATTAAATTTTGAACTAAAGTGGTTATAATGACAAAAGTTACATGTATTATCATAATTTTATTTTATATTTTGTATATATGTGTGTGAATACATCCGTATATGAATGTTCAGGGGGTGGGGGCACATGTATGTGTATGCCCCCCATGAGCCAAAGGATGTTGGGTAGCTCCCACAATCACTGTCCACCTTATTGTTTTTTTTTCTGGTGTGTGTGCAGGTGTGTGTGTGGGTGTGGGTGTATGTGTGTGTGCATGTGTGTGCATGTGAATATGTGTGCACATGTGTGTCTGTGAGTGTGCATATGTGTGTAGAGTATTCGTGGTATAGTTTGTGACATGATGTGGGTAGTGTACACACATGTGTACAGATGTGTGCACCCCGTGTGCATGACTGCAGAGGCCAGAGGAGAACTTCAGAATGCTATCTAGTCCTCTTTTCACTCATCCTCCTGTTTCCAAGAGTCCCTCACTCAACCCAGAGGTGTGATTTTTGCTCTTTTTTTTTTGGACAGCAAGCTCCAGCAGTTCCCTGTCCTGCACAGGACTGGGCTTAGAGATGTGTGTGGCCATGCCTGGCTGTTTTCATAGGTTCTAGGGAATTGAACTCCAGCAGTCTGAGGCCTTCTCAGGCCCTGGTGCTTGCATAGCAAACATTCTTATCTGCTGAGTCATCTCCACAGTCCTCCATCTCATTAGTTTTGAAACAGGGTCTCTCTTTGAATCCGGAGCTCACTTAATTTGGTTAGGCTAGGTGGCCAATAAGCCCAGTGATTCTCTGCTATTTGCCTTCAGAGCACTAGGAGTATAGGCATGAACTACAATGCTTAGTTTGTACGGTTGTGGGAGTGTGCTGGGATCCTAACTCGGGTCCTTATGCTTGCATGGCTAACATTGTACCAACTGAGCCATCTCCCCAGCCCCATATTTTGATCACGATTAAAAAAAATGACAGGTATGATGCTCTATACCTATACCTCCAGCAACAGGGAGGTAGAGGCGAAGGATCAGAAATTCAAGGCTAACCTTGGCTACAAAGAAGATTTGAGGTTAGCTTGAGCTACAGAAGACTATGTCTCAAAAATACTAAAACAAAGCCAGGTGTGGTGGCACACAACTTTAATCCCAGCACTTGGAAGACAGAGGTAGGAGGATCATAGTAAGAGATCACACACATCTCAGGTCCACCTGAGACTACAGAGTAAGATCCAGGTCAGCATGGGCAAGAGTGAGGCCCTACCTCAAAAAAAAAAAGAAAAGAAAAGAAAACTTTAAAAGAAACTAAAACAATATCAAAAACTAATGTAATATGCCAAGGCCCACTGGTTCATTGTGTTGTTTGGATTTAATTAATTAATATATTGCATTTTGGTCATATTCCCATTGGGTTATACTTAGGTTCTGTCTCCTCTGCCCCCATTCCACTGAGGGCCCTGCTCAATGGGGTTATCAGTATTCACCATGGTTTTGTTTGTGACAGGGAATTACTATGCAGCATAGGTCTTTAAACACACTGTGTAACTCACCATACAAGGAATCCAGGTGTTCACCGCTGTGTATAGCAAGTTGTGCAGTATAAATGGCTGAGTTGATGTGTGTGAATTACATTTCATAAAGCTTTTAAAAGACAATCTGGGAAAAATATGGGAAAATGCAAATGCTGTTAATCTTTGAAATTAGTTCAAGGGTGCTTGCTTTATTATTCTGTGTATCTCATCGAAAAATCCAAAGTGATTTTCTATATCACAGCACAAACGACAAGAAAGGAGGTGGGAAATGATACAGAAAGAAACTGCACATAAACCCTGAGGAGGAGGGATAAACAAGCAGCATTAGCACTCATTGCACTTGTAAATACGCGTCTTCCTTCAGCAAACCATCTCCTAAGGGTGAAAGACAAAAAATACTGACCCAGGAAGGATTCATTTTCTTCACATTTTTCCTGGAACTTTAAAGATATAAAGAGGCTAGGATTTGTCTTCTCATGGGACACTTACCTGGCAAGATTGCCCTGAAGGGTGGTGTCGCAATCAGCCACATGCCACTGAGATGAATCTCCAAACCAGGCACAATTATGAGAGGAAAGGATTTATTGAGGCTACAGATCCAGAGGAAGTTCCATAATAGTGAAAAAGGCTGGCCCCATTTCACAGGCCCAACTAGAGAGAGAAACCTATCACCAATACCACACACACAGAACAGCAAACAGGCAGGGGGGAATAGAGAGAAGATTTTATCCCCCTTTATATAGCCTTAGAGTAGGGTTTGCAACTTAATGGCTTTCTGAGTCTCTGTAATTTCCTTCCTGAACTTCCCACATAGGAAGGGGTGTTAATTTCTAGCTCTCCTGAGCTCCCTTACTTACTGAGAGGCTGCCTTCCTGTAAACATCCTCAGAGACCCACCCAAGATAATTAAAAAGATCAAGTTGACAACAAAACCTAACCATCACAGGTGGAAACCATTCTATTCTGGTGGGAGGGGGAGAGAAGAACAGGAGTGGCGGGGGAGGTGGGAATAGTTGCAAGCACCTCCTTCCCCCAGGATTCTTGAATAACCTACAGATGGTCTTCCCCCTGGATTCTGATATCACCACCCCACCCTCTACCCCAAGGAGTATGCCTAACTGTGGTAGTTTGGGTCAGATGGTCCCCCAGAAATTCATGTGTTTTGAATGCTGGAGCCCCAGCTAATGGCAATTTGGGATGTGGAGCCTTGCTGGATGAGGTGTGCTGTGGAGGGCAAGCTTAGAGGTCTCATAGCCAGCTCTCCTTGCTAGAATTCTTCTCACTCTCCTGCTGCTGTTTTCTGCTTACCATAACAGGGGCGATGTTCAGCCCTGCCATCATGAAGCTTCCCCTAGAGACTGTAAACAACAACAACAACAACAAAACTTTCCTCTCATCAGCTGCTTTTGGTTGGGTGCTTTGTCCCAGCAATGAGCCAGTAACTAGAACACTGACAAAGCAATGCTTTAGTGCATACAGCACAGAATGCTAAAGCCTGGTGCTCAGGCTGCTGGAGAAAGGCCATGCTAAGCACCCCTCCCCAAGGCTTCTGGCTTTGAACTGTGGGTTGAACAGGGATAACATGGTGTGACAGGCAGAGCTGTGGGAAAGGCAGACCGGTCAGAAGTGTCAGTAGAGATTCCATGGTACACATGAGGATGAGCTGTGCTGGGCAACAGAAGATCAAAAGTGCCCTGTGGCTCTGGCAGCCCCAGGAAACACTCACTGTGGAGCCTAATATTCTCCAAGTAAATGTCATTCTGTTCCAAGACTCTTTCAGTACCCTGCCTCCTAGAGTGACGGAAACCTACAAGACCTGGAAGGTAGAGCTTGCCGAGACAACCTGACTATAATATACCATTTGAAGCTCCTAGCTAGTGTTGATTTTGAAACAGGAATGGATAATTGGATTTTCCTCTAAGGCTTTAAAAGATTGGGGATTTATTTGGAACAAATGTTCTGTCTACTTTTGAGTCCTACTGATGGACAAGGAAGAACTTATATTTTTTGGTATTGCAAAACCTCTGAGGAGCTCTGATAACCATCTTCCACCATAAGTGTCTGTTGTCTGCCACCCAAGGTGAGACACATCACATCCCCAAGAGTTGAGCTGGCCTCTTCTCCTCCTGCTCCACCAGCACAGAATTCTGTTTGCTTCATTCACCCTGTGGAGACGGGTCACTCTCAGTTTGATCCACTCATGCAGAGGAAAGCACTCACTTCTTGCAGCATCTTCTAGAACTATAAAATTAGTCATTCCTTGTCAAATGTTCCAAATTTGTTCAAATTTAGAAAAACGTAACACCAAAAGGATCCATAGTCAGTTTGTTATTTTATGACTATGACCTAATATCATCCATAAGTCAGAGAGGTTTTAATTGAATATTAAAATGTACATAGGTTTAAAAAAATTATATCTTCTTGGGGGAGTTAGTATCAAGTAAGAAAAAATGAAATAAATGACATCTGAAAGTAAGAGGAACTTTACTTGGATCTGTTCTTTGTCCTAGAAGCTCCATTTTAAGTTATAGAGGTTAGCAACATTGAGATACATTTTATAGGTCTCAACAAAATGGAAGGAAAATTAACTTAATGTGTTTTGGTCTGTGTGGTGGTTTGAATCATATGTCTTTCATAAGCACACATGCTTTGAATGCTTGGTCCTGAGCTGATGGTAACTTGGGAGGTGGAGCCTTGCTGGAGGAGGTGTTTCACTGAGGGTCAATCTTGAGGTTTCTTAGCCCCCAACTTGCAAGTTCTAGCTCTGCTGCATTGCGGTAGAGAGGGTAACTGCAACAGAAAATTGGTACCAAGAGTAGGGTCATGGCTGCTAGAAACCTGACTTTCTTTCTTTTGGTCTTGTAGAACTGATTTTCCAATTGACTGTGAAGGTATTGAAACCTTGGACTAAGAGACACTTGCAGTGTTACAAGAAGAGCTTGATTGATTCTTGTGAGAGTTGAAAGACCTAAATGTAGAAAAAAAAATCTATGAACTATGCAAGTTTAATTTAACAAGGGAAGAAGACTTTTTTGCTAATGATAGGGGAAGTTTGTATGAGAGCCTGGCTGTGCTCTTCCTGTGTCCAGAGAACTTGAACAGGGTTGAATTTAGAAGAAATGAATTGGTGTGAGCAGAAAAATATGACCCAGAAAGAAATTGATACTTTGGGCAGGAGACCACAGCCTGCCTCAGCTGCAATTGTTTGAGAAATTACCACTTTTGAGGATTGGGCCAACTGTTCTGCACTGGGAAAGTAAAGGAATGCTGACTCCCTTGAATGAAGGTGGCTTGAAGGAAGAATACTGAAGGGTTTTCCTGTTCTTCAAAGTGAGCTTTATCCCCCACTGGATTAACAAATTTAGTAGTCCACCTGATACAAAGGTAGTATAACAATTGCCAGGGAAAAAAGGATCATTGGATTTACAATGTTTTTTTTTTTTTTTATTTTTTGGTAATGGCCACTGGCCAATGTAAAGCAGAGTTACTGCCAGCTTGTATAGAGTTTTCCTCAGACTATGAGCAGCTCAATTGGAGGGCATAACTTAAACCCCAGAGATGTTATCATGATTCTACATGCCAGACATAGAACTGCAGACTTCAATGTTTGCCCTGCTTGTTTTTGGCCTTGCATTGGTTTACTCTTTCTTTGCTGTGCCCAGTGCCATCTTTACAGTGTAAAGGTTTACTTGATTCCATTAGGTACATTTAACTGGTATTTTGGTTTTACAGGCTCACAGTTAAGAGACCTCAGTCTTCGGATTTTTGAACAGTATTGAAATTGATAAACACTATGGGGGCTTTTAAAGTTGTACTGAAAACAATTTTACATCTTGAGATGATCATGAGTGTAGGGGGGCAGGGGAAAAATGTGCTGTCTTGAATAGGATGTCCCCAGGAACTCATGCATTTTGGATGCTTGGTCTCCAGCTGATGACAGTGTGGGAGGTGGAGCCCTGCTGGAGGAGGTGTGTCTCTAGATGACAGTGTGGGAGGTGGAGCCCTGCCTGAGGAGGTGTGTTCCTAGGAACAGACCTGGATTTAGCTCCAGCTGTATCACTATGTAGATGACCTTGGACCCTGTTCCAGGCTTCTCTGCCCGCTTGTGGTGTGTGAGGGAAAGCTGTCACTCCTTGATGGCTTGTACTACATTTCTACAGTCTCTACCCATGAATCCCTATCCTGGCATACCCTCTAAGGATTAGCCAGTCTCCCCTCCTTTCTCTTATAGAGACACAAGTCCTTCGATTTAGAGGACATCCTAACTCACTAGGACCTTATTTTACCTTGATTGCTTCTGAAAGATCCTAAATATTTACAGATACTAAGGTATTAAAAGTTGAACATTTTTTCTGTGTCTTTTCCTTTTCATCTTTGTCTCTATGTGTGAGTGTTCATGTGTATGAAGGTAAGAGGACAACTTTGGGTGTTGGTCCTCTGCTTCTACCTTCTTTGAGGCTGGGACTTTTCTCCTGTTCACTGCTGAGCACTCTAGTACAGCTGCCCCATGGGCTTCCTGGATTCTCCTGCCTCCTAGCTCACCATAGGATGGCTGGGATGACAGACGCCTGCTATGTATCGACTTTCAGTGGGGTCTGGGGATCTGAACTCCAGTCCTCATTCTTGCACAGCGAGTGCCCTGCACCTATTGAGTCATCTCCCCAGCTCCTGAACATATCTTTTTAAGGACACAATTCAATCCCCTACACCATGCTGTGGCTTATAATTAGTACTTTATCTGACAACTCAGGGAAGCATGTAACACACCGCCTGGTTTTTGATAAATGCTAAAGACTTCCCTGCCTTTGATAACATGATGTTTTTAAAAAGTGCTGCTTTGACCTGTTCGTTAATCAGCACAAATATTGGGTCATGCTTCCAAATCACAGGCAGAAGCCCATCATCTGATGGGAAATCGGCATTTCCTAAGGATTTGTCTCATGGATGAATGTAATGGAAAAGCCACGAAATGATTTAAAGAAATGTGTGAGATTCAGCTACCCCTTCTAGTGGACATGAAACTTCAACTTAAAAAAATAATAATACATTGCAAATGTTTGCTGCAGTGACCATCTTTGTCATATGGCAAATCTGGCCTTTTAAGTTTGCCTGCTTATTGTCAGATATTGGATATCAGCAAGTCAATGAGACGAGCTTTAATAATGGCCACAGGAACCTATTTATGAGAATCCTTAGTGGAAGTCTGTTTTTAAATGTCCACAAAGGGTTAAGGAGTATGCAGACGTACAAAAATTTAATAACAGCATGGGGGAAAATATAGGCACTGTTTCTTAAATTTTCAATTGGATTAATTCAAAGCTTTACCCAGAATAAGAACAGTGCAATATGCCAGATTCCTTGGCTAAATCCTTCATTGTCAAAGTCTTGAATTATTGCAAAGACCTGAAGATTTTCAGAATAATGATGATATAGAGCAGCGACTCTCTATCACTGCACAAAACGCACAGAGCTGTAAATCTTATTACAATGCGGCATGGAGTTCTAGAGAGGCTTAAAGCACTTTTAAATACCAACTCAGCTACTTGGGAAAATGAACCATCATTCACAATTTACTGATAGAAAAATTAAGGTTAATGACCTCACTAAAGTCATGGCAGAGGGTGGATTTGCTTAGCTAATTACATTCTGACTGATCTGATTTACAACCTTCCCTATAATATTTATTTTTAATGAAATATTTAAAAAGTTTGCAAACATCTTGTCTGCCTTATAAGTGTTTCCCTTAGGACTATTTAAAGAGAGATCAGAAAAGGAAATTTCAAATATGCCATCTGGCAAAAAAGGAAAAAAAAAAGGAGGCAAATATACCAATAACCAGAAAAGCTTTCTATTTTACATTTGGCTAAACACAGGCTAATACACTTTCATCCCCTAGTCGCCAATCACTCCTGCATTCTCCAAGTCCGTTATCCAAAGAACACTTTGATGAGGACCTTGAAAGTTCACCTGTCCCTTCCCCCGTTTTGATGTCTTGATTTTCTTCCATCTAATAAACACTTTATAAAGTTTCCAGACTGTGCTCCATGGCTCTCCATTCCCAGTTCTCAGGTGTCTGACATCAGCAGACACTTGATATGGTTTGACTATGGTTAGAGCATGGCTTCCTAAGGCACTTGTTATGGAACCGTCACAGAAGGTGTTGGGTGGAACCTTTAAGAGGTTCTTTAACAAGTACTTAGATCATTGGAGTATTGCTTTAAGAAGCGACCAATGTACTTCGCAGAGAACCCCAGCTGATTCTCATAAGAATGAGTTGTTACAAACCAATGCTATTCCATGTGCCTGCTCTCATCTGCACCTAGCCATTTCCTTTCTAGAAGGGGCCACTGAATCTTGCTTGTTCAGTCTCCAAAAATTGTGAGCTAAACAAACATCTTTATAACTACCCAGCGTCAGGTATTTTTGTTATAGCAACAGAAAACAGACTAATACAATACATAGCCAATACTGCTTGTCAGTGTTGATTCCCTGCTCTCCAATCTGTTCTTTCTCTTGCTGGAAATATCACTTCAGGGCTATGGCTCATCCAGGGGTGATCTATTCTGTTTCTCTCCTTCCCCTGATCTTGACAAAGAATAGATTAAAGGAATTTAGGATGGGGGCAAATATGACAAAAATTCTAAAACAATTATCTCCTAAAAAACAGACCTGTTGAAAAACCTTGGAGCCTGGCAAAATGTGTCCAATGCTGCAAGTTTCATCTGTGCCACTGTTTACCTTGATGTCCCTTGTTGTCCTTAAGAATAGTCACGTCGAAGCAGCTCCTCTTCAGAGAAAAGCTTGTTTTGAAGCTCTAGTCTGCAGCTTCCCCATGTACACTTTTCTCTGTAGGTTGAGTTCATAAGGCAACACACATGTAGCAAACGAATGAACAGCTGGGGGTGTTCACACCTTTAATCCCAGCACTCAGGAGGCAGAGGTAAGAGGACCGATGTGAGTTTAAGGCCACCCTGAGACTACATAGTGAATTCTAGGTCAGTCTGCACTAGAGGGATACCCTGCCTCAAAAACTACAAAAAAAAATACAGAAAGAAAGAAAGAAAGAAAGAAAGAAAGAAAGAAAGAAAGAAAGAAAGAAAGAAAGAAAGAAGAGGAGGAATGGGAGGAGGAAGAGAAGGAGAAGAAGAAAACCCAAATCTACCACCACAAAAATGTATGATTCTTAGAGCCATCACCCAACCTTGTTAGTACAGAAATAAAACTTTTTTTTTCTACTTAAAAATTTCAGCACTGGAGAGATTGCTCAGTGGTTAAGGCACTTGCCTCCAGGGCCTAAGGCCCAGGGTTCAATTCCCCAGGACCCACATAAGCCAGACCCACAAGGTGGTGGCCCTGGTATGCTCTCTCTCTCTCTCTCTCTCTCTCTCTCTCTCTCTCTCTCTCTCTCTCTCTCTCTCTCTCTCTCTCTCTCTCTCTCTCTCTCTCTCTCTCTCTCTTTCTCTCTCTGGTTGAAAATGAATAAATAAAATATTTTTTAAAAAATTCAGCAGTGATGTGGCTTTCAGGGACAGGGACTTAACGGGAAGAACCCATCTCCAGATGGCGATAGCTGGTTGGGAGGGAACTGGACTTGATCAGCTAAAGCAGATGTGACTGGGAACTATCTTTCCTTGAATGCATGAAGTTGTATCCTTCCAGCCAATATAGCCTCTTCCTCAAACCTTAGCTGGGAAGTGTGGCCATGACAGCTGAAACCAATGTGTGGATGAACGACTAGAGTCACTTTTATGAAAATCACAAGGAGCTCCCAGGGTCTAGCTGCCAGGGGACACAGGAGATTGGGGGGGGGGGAACCTTATATCTCTTTGGTGTCAGGGCCCTCTTGCCCTGACCAGCTGATCCAAGCTCCCTGGCTGAGTCAGGAGAGGTGAGAATGGGAAGGATGCTGTGGGGATACTGGGCCTTGGTCATCTCCACTGAGAAGTAGAAAACATGGGCCTAGCTTCTTACCATCAAGCTGCCCACTGTGGGTGGGAATCCTGAGAGACACGGATGGGGAAAGCTTGGCTTCCTCTTGGTACACTCCTTCCTTTCCAACCCCCCTCCTGCCATGCAACCAATGTCCAGAGGGTAGAACTCTGCTGGGTATACTTCATATCCAAATTCATGACTCAGGAAAAAGTCATAGCCTACCCACTGTCATAAACCATGTCTGCTGATTTTTTTTTGGGGGGGGGAACCCTGACAAGGCATGTATAGTCCCAACCCCAGTTCTTGATCCCAAGGTTTTAATTTTTTAAAAAAAAGTCTGGTTGATATACATTCTCATGAAATGGAGTGAAGCAAATTAGTTAAATATTTACATTAAAACTATTCCTTTGTACTAGTTAACATTTCCAAGCTCACAACACTCATTAACCATGTGAGCTTATGAATGTATATGTGTTTATTTTCCAACACCAAACAGCTAATATGTTTTGAATTAATATAGTATACTAATGTTTAGCCCTCTTTTTACCAAGGTTAATTGTTAATTATTCCGAGGCAATTATTTATGGGCTTGAAAGTAGGTTTGCTGAGCCTAGGTCCGCAGCGTTATGTGTTAAGATTTGTAAGAGGCAAATACACTTGCATAAAGGCAAATTAATTATTTAGGGGCGAAAGCCTTAATCAAGGCAGCAGGCCACCACAATAATTAGACTTCAGGAATGGAAGGAGCAGCAACATAATTCCGGTTATTTCTTGCTCTTCCTCCTCCTCAGCTGTCAGACTCCAACATCTATCCTGGAAATATGTACAAAAAAATGCATGTGCACCCCACAAAAACTTGCGCGTGCCTCCACGCCCCATCCCTTTTTATTACCATAGCCAAAGGACTCTGAGGCGCAGATCACTGACAGCATTTTAGAGCAAATAATCCACTTGGTCATTCCACAAAGCTCCCCAAACTAGACCTTTGAACAATGACAGCAGGAAAATCCCGAGGCATCAGACAGCACTAATAGACGATTCTCCTCCTGTGTCCAGGAGTCTTTGAGAACCAAACGGCATACCACAGCACAACATGTGACAAGACATTTATTTTCATCTGTTTGCTGTGAGCCGTTGAAAACTAGAAATATCAAATCAGATCAAATGTTTTCAAATAGGTTAAAATCGATCCTTTCCTTGTGTTTTGGGTTCTGAGTCCTCAGATTGGGCCTCTGCAGAGTCAAGATGTCTTTCATCAGAAGATGGACAGGAAAGCCCCTAATGGTGATAATTACTGTCACCAAAATAGAAGTCGGAGGAGTCACTCCTCTCTGTGATGAAGGGCCAGGCAAGAATCCTGTGTCTTTGGGCTGAGCCAGTATTTTTCCTTTGAATTCTTTCAGGATGTTTCAAGGCATTTCATTTATAGACATAGACTAATAGGATTTTTTTTTTAATGCAGTAGGAAATTTTGGTCAAGAAAGGCTTTCCTAAGTATTTTGTTTTGTTTTGCCCCTGACAACCTGTGTTGAGAAGAGAAAACATGAAGACCCTCAGGATATAGAGCTGGGTGACATGGGCGGGATGGCCAGTGTGGACTTCCTCTGTTAACTTTTCTGATTCTCATTGGAGGGTAAGTGGCACCTGTCTGAGAGAACCGTGGGCCCCTGGCTGTCTTTCTCTCATCATTAATCCTCACAAGTTCCTCGTGAAGCAGGGAAAAGACAGCTCTCCACACTCTTCTTTGTAGACAGAGAAGCAGAGGTTTGGGAAGGTTAAGTGACTTGCCCAAGGTTATTTAGCAAATTAGGAGAGGCCACCTGGGAATGAAGCCCAGCCACAAGGATGCTCTGTTGTGCTTTTGTTTTGTTGACACACCTATTGGTGAAGAAAAATAAATAAATGTTTCAGTTCTTCTCTAAGCTTTCCTTTCATCCCAGATCAATATTATCTCTCTCTCTCTCTCTCTCTTTCTCTCTCTCTCTCTCTCTCTCTCTCTCTCTCTCTCTCTCACACACACACACACACACACACACACACACGTGCGCACCATGGAGGAAAGGCATAGCCCTGGACTAGAACTTGCAAATAAGCTCCCTGATTTGCTGCAAGGGTTTCAATGTATTCTATTGTTTCAGCATCTCCCACACAACGGTGCTATTCCTATTTCCTGCCCGGACCCTGGGAGCTGGGCTTGTGCATTTATTTCATTATAGCCATATTTAAAGAGTCGCTCCAAGAACAACCAGTCCATTGATATGGACTTTCCTTGAAAAAAAAATGTTAGGGAAGATTTATTGCCATCACCATAAGGGAGAATAAAGATGGCATATAATTCATGGAGAAGAAGGAGTGTTCTACAAATCAAGGTGCTTTTGCAGCCCGAGAGGTGGATTAGCATCCGGAATGCGGTGGGTGCCTCAGTTCTCAGGAGCCAGAGGCAGAGGCAGGAGGAAGAAAGCCACATCTGAAGGAGCACATTTTTCTACTCAGGTCTAGGAATAGAATAATGGCATACTTGGAAGTTTCCAAAGGTGAACTCACACAGAAACACTGCCTGTAGGGAGAAGTGGCCTGTCCCCAGGAAAGAGGGAGAGGTTTATCAAAGTCTAGAGTCCGTCTTCTGGGCCAGCAGTGCCTTCTTGCTGGTGCAGATGCAGATGTGTAGGTACAATAGATCCTTTGGTAACATGCTTGTACTTCACAAGCTGAGGGCTTAGTTTTATATATTTTTTTTTAATTTTGGAATTGCAAGTCCGCCATCTAGCGATCAGATGCCAAAACAACAAGCTAGGGTGTTGCTGACGTCATCCCTTGGATGCAAATTACTTAGTTCAAGATTTTCTTTCTGTTTTTTTTTTAATGACTAATGCCTACATCAATCATAGCAAGCTATTGAGAATTTCACTTCCGGCAGGCACAGTTGGCAGCGGCTGCTTTCAAGAACTAAAAGTATTTGTATATTGGCAATGGAAATTTGCCACTGCTGAGATCAACTGCCCTGATTTATTATCTAAAATTTAATTAACTTGACATTGTTTCTGGGGTGAACAAAATAGTCTTCCAGAAAATTTACTAAGTTTATGCTTAAATTCAACATACAATCGACTGTGAAAGTGAAGGAGAGTGGGGAATTCATTTGGGCATTGGGTCTGGAACCTTCTTGGTGTAATACCCTGAGTAGGACTGGCTGTGCAGGGAGAGGGGAGGAATTTGTTGACCTTGGAGGAGAGACCCTGGAGTCTGGCTCAAGGGCATTGGCATCCTGGTCTTCGAGGGTCTCAGGTTGTGAGCCTATACTACTATTAGCCAGAGAGAAATATTGTTCTCAGTCATATAAAAATGGGAGAGACAGCATTGGCTGGTCTAGAATGTGTCACCAACTCTGAAACTTGCCTGACTCTTTTCTAATCAAAGACAACAGACTTCCAACTCGTATTCTTTGCCGCATTAATAATATTTAGTTAGAATTCCACATAATTGTTGTTGAGGTTTTTTTTTTACTGGCTCTAGTTGTAACTTATTAATGACAAGCGAAATGCTTTTCATTAAGGCGGGGATATAAAATTATCTTCAACATAAATTTATGCAAAAAAGTGAGTCCATTTGAGGAAAAACTATAGAATGAATAATAGGACAGAATGCATATGGGCATAACAGGAGCCAATGTGGAGAATGTCAGGGCAGCCCATAACAGGACTCAGGAAGAGGACCCCAGCCCCAAGGGCGCCTGGGCTTCTCCTCTCACTACCTATAATTACCTGGGAGGGGTGTATGCATATGTGTCTGCCTATGTGGTGCCCCATGACCTCCTCACCTGCCATGGGTGCACTCACCTGTGGTGGCCAGAGGGAACAGCATTGGGTGTCCTGTTCCATCACTGCTCCATTCATTCTTATTCAAACCAGCATTCTTTACTGATCCCAGAGCTTATATATATATTTTTTTTCATGAGCCCCACCAACTCTCCAATCTCTGCTCCCCCACAGTACTGGGGTTACAGTTGTACATGGCCACACCCATCCATGTTAATATGGGTCCTGGGGACCAAACTTGAGTGGTCTCTCAGCTTGCACAAGAAGTGCTTTTAACCAGTGAGCCATACCTTCAGTCCATTGGAATCTCTTTTCGTCTCTGTGTTCCTCATCAAGGTTTGGGTGTAGCTGGGCTCAAATCAACTGATTAGATGAGCGTTCCTTAGGGCAGCGCATGAGGGAAATTATTCTTTGCTTCAATTCAGGTTCTAGAAAGAGAGACATGCAGAAGCCTTAAGAACATAGAGGTGATGAACTTCACACAGGAGCTCTAATGAGTGCTGTTCTCCAAAGTGCTAGGGCATGCATACTAATGACCCATCCCTTTTAAACCTATCAAAGTGCTTCATTTCTTATTATGAGGTATCAGAAACAAAGTAGCATTCTGCCACTTAAGGCCATGAGAAGGACTGTCCAGTGAGAATATGAGTGCCCCTTCCAGCCTTTCTGCAGACAGGCTTCTCTTGTGCCACAGGAAAGCTTGCTGGGAGTGCTGGGCCCATGGAGACCCATGAGCTCAAGGCTTTCAGGAGAGAAGTACCATGAGAGAGGTTTGACTTGTGTGGGGTACTAGAGACTGAGATGTGGGCTCGGTTTCTTCCCTTGACCTTGAAAGCTCCACATTAAGTTCCAGGTCGCTGGTCTGTGCACAGCATCCCATCCAGTCCTGGTATAAAACCTGAAATACGAGTGTGTTATACCTTGTTAGCCATGATGGAAACCAGTAACCAAAACTAGTTCTCGGTCAGAGGTCATATTGGAAAGTAGGTCTCTATGACCTGGGAATGCTGATTACCACCAGGAGGAACAAGAAGCCCAGCCTTTCTAATGGGAAACCCTGGCACTCTGTCCTCTTCGTGATGCAGAAAAATGTCAGGTGTGGGGAGGTTGGAGTTCCACCTTCCTGAGTCACAGGGAAATCCCAAGTCTCCCTGATGGTTGATTAATCAGCCTCTAGCATCCTTGCTGTAATGCCCAGTTTTTTTCAAAGTACATGTAATACTTTATTTTAGACATGCAAGAAAAGCTATTTAAGTATCTACTAATTTAAAACAAGCAGCTGTATACCGATATGAAAAAAAGCCAACATTTTGTTACAGCTCAATATATATCACCTCAAAAAAAGACATGAGACAATGCATATTTATGCAGCATTAAAATCAGATGAACAATGTCATAGTCAGACACACGCCGCTGGGATGAATCTCTAAACCAGGCACAATTTGGGGGAGGAAAGTATTTACTGAAACTAACAGATCCAGGGGAAGTTAAGGAAAAAGGCTGGCCCCCTTTCACAGATCCAAGCAGAGGCAGAGAAACAGCACCTCCAGAAGCAAGCACACAAGCACACTGTAACACTGTAATTCACAAAATGCAGAACTGCCAGACAGGGTTCAGCTTTTCTTTTGCATATCTATCCCTAGTATTTTGCATCCAACTTAGAAAGGGCCAGTCCCCAGGAGGCTAGGCCAAAGTGACATTTCCTCCAGCCTGGAGACAATTAACAATTTAATAAACACAATTATAATAAATTCTATTGGGGAACATTTACTCAAAACTACCACAAACAACATGTTACAGGGTGGTGGGGTGGAAATGGAAATGAAAGATCTTTTCAGAATGCTTCAAATGTAGAACATTGCAAGAATGGTAAGAATGGAGGTAACCTGCATGCCTTCCTAATAGTAAGTTTGCTCAAGGTCTTCTTTCAGGTATATTGGTTTAAGTATCTTCTAAGTTACTGGAGATTTTGTTTACCTTTTTGTTGTTGTTGTTATTGTTGTTTGAGGCAGGTCTCTTTAGGTAACCCAGTAGTTCAGATTGTCCTGGAATCTATCATCCTCTTTCCTCAGGCTCTCAAGTGCTGGGATTATAGACACACATACTCCCATGCCCAGTCGCAAATTCCAAATCATTTTTATTCCTCCTAACCCATCCACCTCCCCCCCATTCATTCCCATCTGAATGGCAGCCAGTCCTACCTAGGTTTGAAGAAAGGGACTGCCCTGGATCACAGATGGCCACACAGAGACCTGTCGCATTCCATAAGGAAAATGGCTTCCTCCTCATCCACATGCCTCTCGGGAAACTATGGGATGCTTCCTTCTGCTAGGAGAGGTGGGTATCCTCTGCTCACCCAAGGTCTGAGATATGGGACCTAACACAAAGCCACTAGGTGCGAAGGATGGCCAATTGTAAGAAAACACACTAGGCAGAGAGATTCCCTTGGCCCTCTGAAAGGACACCCAATGTAAAGGGTGGGTACCATGTTTCAGGCATTACAGGGAGCTAACAGGATGGAGACACAAGGTTCTTCAGCAAGAAGTATGAATTAGCAACCAGTATAAGCCCTTCAGGTCAGGGTGAGATTAAATTGGTCTTTTTGTTAAGAAGGGAGAGCTGGTGGTATCAGGACATGGAGACCCAGGCAAGTGGCAGTGAAGCATCCAAAGGACCAAAGTGAAAGATTTTTGACCAGTCTGATCCTGACCAAGATGATGTGGAATCCAGACACCATGACCACCTCTTCTTTCTCCACGATAGTACCATCGGATTTTCTCAACAGAGAATTGGGATAACCAGAATGAGAAGCTGGAAAGAGGTAATGGAAATCCAAGGCCATTCTTTCTGAGGCTGAGTCCTCATCTTCCCTGGGGCTTCAAAGGAAACTAGAGGTTTGTGGTGTGTCACTGATCTGAGCAAATGCAATGGGAATTGTGGTATATAAACAGCTTTTGTCGGAGGACAGCCTTTTTCCATCTGTGATGGTGGATACAACCTGAAAAAAGGTTGCCTGGACAAGTCACTCAGGAGGGGATGAAATGACTATGGTTTTTATGAGAGGGCAGTTTCAGAGCTCTCTCTCTCCCTTCCAAGTCAAAGTGCTCTGGTCTCTCTCTCTCTCTCTCTCTCTCTCCAGGATGAGGTGGGGCTGTGAGTTGGGGGGGTGGGGTGAGTAATTTGGGAGGACTTGTTACAGTGTTTGAAATAGATGACCACTGGTTCTACTTTATCTCATGGATGGAGTGAGGGTAGTGTTATGATTTGGATACAAAGTGCCCCTCAATGACTTATGTGTTTATACAATTACTTGGCCAAAATCACTGTTTGGGGAGGTAGTGGAACCTTTAGGACATGAGGCCTTGCTGAAGGAAATGGGTTACTAGGGTGTGGACCTTACGAGTGTGGTGTCATGGTTTGATCCAGGTGTCCCCCACAAAGAAATGAATGTGTTCTGAATGATCGATCCTCATCCTCAGCTGATGGCAGTTTGGATTTTACAACTTCGATGGAGCTGTGTTGTTGGGGGCAGGTTTATGGGGTTATAAGCCAGCTTCCCCTCGCCAGTGTTTGGCACACCTTCCTGCTGCTATTTCCAGTGCTGTGGCAGAGGTGATGCCCACCCCTCTGCTCATGCCATCGTTTTCCCGGCCAGGATGGAGTCTCCCCTTGAGTCCGTAAGCCAAATAAACCCAATTCCTCCACAAGCCGCTTTTGTTTGTGTTCTTTCTGTACAGCAACTAGAAAGCTGACTACAACAGGTGGGGACCCAGCCCCATGCCAGCCTGACTTTTCTCCCTGCTTCCTGGTCTGCTAAGATATGAGCAAGCCACCTTACAATCCTACTTCCATGGACAGGAGCCACTTCTACCAGCAAGAACACCTTGCTTCCTCCACCATGAAATCATGAGCCAAAATAAATCCTCCTCTTAGTTGGGTCTGTCGGCATTTCATCACCGTGACAAGCAAATTTAACTAACACAGTAGGAAAACATCTAACACGCCAAAGCATCTGCCATGGTCTAAATGTGTCTCTACCACCGTGACAGTGTCAGCAGGTGGGGATTTCAAGGGATGATGAAACACCTGCCTTGTGCATGGGATGAAGACGTTTGTCACAGAAGTTCATGAAGCATTAAAATCACTTGTCCCCTCCCTACCTATGCCTTGTGAGAACAGAGGGCTCCCCACCAGAGAATGAAGTACTCACCACTCATTTGAACTTGTGACACCTTAATCTTGGACTTCCCAATCCTCAGAACAGTGAGACATAAATTTCCATTCTTAATAAATTACCAATCTGTGATATTCTATTGTAGAAGCCTAAAATGACTATGTAGTCATATTTACATATAACTGGTTACAGTTTATTTTTTTTAACTCAGAAAACAGTTTCGGCTCCCTCTTTCAATATGTAATTTCTAGCCATAAAAATACTACTACCAGTAGTGTTTTATACCATCTAAGTATAAAAATACTACCACTAGACCTTTCCCCACCTCTATCCTTCTTTCTACTCAAAACAGCCAAACAAGAAAACTGTGACACTATGTGGCATAGAAGTGGAAGGGCCACTGGCCGAGGCAGGGAGGGATGTGTTGCACTGCTGGATTCTGATGCCCCCTCGTGATCCAGCCCAGGTACAATGATGGCATCGCCTTCCTGTTGCTAGGATAAAACGCACAATCAAAAACAGCTTATAGGAATAAATGGTTCATTTCTGCTTACAGTCTTGGGGGAAAGCTTCATCGAGGTGGGGAAAGCATGGCAGAGCCAAGGCTGGACATCACATCTTGTCACAGAAGCTGGGAGGCAGTGCAAGAGTGAGTTGACTCTGAAAACCCAGTGAGCTGGACTAATAAATCTCGAGGTCCACCCCCAATGACACACCTTCTTCAGCAAGGCTCCACCTCCTAAATTGTCACCAGCCAGGGACCCAGTATTCAAAACACATGAGGCAATGGGAGACATTTCAGTCAAACACTAGAGATGGGTCTGGGGTCCTCTCAACAGGCTTATAAAAGGCAAGTGTCAGATGTTGTCATGTTGTTGATTTTAATTTTATCCCCAAACCTTTCCCTTTGTTGATAAACCAAAGACAGTTTGGAAGTATGGGAAAGAAGAAATGAATTAAGAAAATGGGCTCCCATGATGCCAGGAGCTTTGGGATGACCAAATGGAGCAGCAGTTGGTCACGTCTTTCTCCGCTCCATCCTCAGACCACAGGAAAAACACCTTTGTGTCTCTTTGGAAATTTGTTTTCAAGGATAATTATCATCAGCACCATCTTTATCAAAGAAACCACTATTTTTAACTTCCTGTCTGGTTGGACACGCGTGATTATTGGGAGAAGCTTTCTCTGGGGAGTGAGAACTGCAGCCACAACCTTATCAACCAGGTTTCAACCTTGGGATCTTTTGGAAAGTGAGGTAGACATTTGTCCCCAGGTACCTTCATCAGAAACGTCATGTTCTTGTATGTCCAGAGGAAATGCTGTCTAGATGAACCAGTGGCCCTCTTCCTGGTTCTTTCCCCAGCTAGTTTTATTTACTCAGGAATTCCCAAGGACTGGCATCCTGCCACCACAAACTACACAGAAACCACACCCATTGAGCTGCTGTGCTGGGCAGCCAGCTAGGCACATCCACTAGCAGGGAATTCATCCTTTCTCGTGGGCTTAATTCAAATTAACCCTCTGTAAAACAGCCATGACCCTTCTGTGGCCCACATGATGTCCACTGAGGACCAGCGATCCCTCTTCACCCCATGGAAGCAGCCACCAAGGGGAGTGTCTTGAGGTTCTTCTCACCTGGCTTGGTCATGGCTCCTCAGCCTCTTAGCCTGTGCTGTACTAGAAACTTGGTCCACATGCTAAGCCACCAGAAGGCTCATGTGACAGATGGGAGACACAAACTCCTGCCCTGAGACCTGACTCCTTTGGCCCTTTGGGTGCATTGATGCTTCTTGTAGTCTGAGACAAGAAGCAAAGCCATGAAGCCATTCCAAGAATCTGGTCCCTCAACAGAGTTATAGGCTCCTGTAGACACAGCCAGGCCTTCAGGAGCTTTGATCTGCACTTTAAAAGATACTGGTGAACGCCTTTAATCCCAGCACTTGAGAGGCAGAGGTAGGAAGATCACCATGAGTTTGAGGACACCCTGAGACTACATAGTGAATTCCAGGTCAGCCTGGGTTAGCGGGAGACCGTATCTCAAACAAACAATCAAACAAAGATGCATGGTTTCTGTGCATCAGCTTTGGAGTGGGGAGAGGCTTGGAGAACCGCCTTTCATTTTCCTCTTTTCAAGGGTGCCTACTTGGAACAAGAAGCCCTCACAGACCTCACATGCATTATCCTCTAGATGAAATACCCCAGGGGTGCCACTTCCTCCTCTCAGATAAATATTCTACCCGACTTATTGAAGCTAAAATTTTTGGTTCTTTAATCCCAATGACCTTGAGCCCCCACCTAACCTGTCCTTGACACAAACCCCATATTGGATTGAGGGTTTCTTTGGTGGTGAGCAGGCAGGGAGGGGGGGGTCTCAGAGAAGAGCATAAGCTCAGTCCAAGTCTCCAGGCGGAAACACAAGAATGATCACTATTGCTTTTCCCTTCGGGGTCTTAGTCAGATGCTCCAGTATCTCTTTCACTGCCCTTCCCCTTGTCATCTTTTATTGAAGCTGCCATTGCTTTAGATAATTGCATTCTCCCTCCCCAGGCTCCCCCCTTCACAAACCTTCTTGGAAGGCTGAGCTCATGACTCATGCTTCTCTGATACAAAGTGACTCCCTGAATTCATCAATAGCTGACACGGGGCTGCCCCCAGCCCCATTAGGCACAGCATCATTGACTGGTTGGTTAATTTCAGAATTTGGTTTAGGGTCATAGGAATGGTTGCAAAATTTCTTTTGACATCAGGCTCTTGAGCTCATCAGTTTATCCAGGTAAAAACTCCAACGTTAAATGCAGCCAGGCCTTGGGAATTCCAGGGTAGCCCTAGCTGAAGAAAGAAATATGGCCACTGATTCTGGGAACCAGCATGCCCTCCTCCTCTACACAGGAGCAGGCTGTGCAGTGCGCTTCGCCTGGGCTACTGTCCACCTCTCTTCTTTTTAAAAAATGCCTAGCCCTCTATAAGGAGAAAGAATAAGGGCTGTTAGAGGCCTCTCTTGTGTCAGCCCCCCCTTTCCTTTCTCTGTCTAGGAATACCACAGAGCCCTGAAGTTTGAAGAAGAACAGCAGCATTGCAATGACTTCCTTCTTGTTATGGGCAGAGTGTAGCCAGCAGGTCTGTGTCTCCCATAGTGCTGCAATCAGAGCCCCAACTTGCCTGCCATGGATCCCCTAAGGACCCTCCTATGAGGGGCCTCCACGCATGCCTCCATGAACCTCAGCTACTAGGAAAGCTTTCCCAGGTTCAGCCCTCTGGCCCCTACACTGTCCTGATGTAATTCATTCAGATTGGCCTTAAAGAAAGAAACAGCCTGATTTTTTTTAAATAGGGTCCTACAATCCAAGCTCAAATGCAGAGGGTGTTTTCCTTAGACAGTATTTTCAAAGGCATGGTGTGCTGTTTATTAATATGAAAAATAAAGTACGACTATGTTGCAGTATTTGTGCATTGGCCCAGACAACAACCCATTAGTGAGCCCAGAGCTGTCTATAACCCCTCTGTGTACATAGGATCAAAATTCATAGTGACTGAGCCAAGCCCTGGTCTTTCATTCATGATTGAAACAGTCACTGGCAATGTCAAGACCTGGGGTCAGACCCAGCCCTGTGGCCGGCAGCTGGACCACAGCAGAGAAGATCCTGGCACCTGGAGCTAGAAATTCAGGTTCAACTACCCATCTTTCCTCAAATATAGCAGACTTTGGGAGTCTCTGCTTGCTTGTAATTTTGTTTTTCCAAGCGCCCACAAGGACACCCTTGAATATGGTATGATCATTGGGAAAGAGCTTATATATAGCAGGTATTCAAGAAGTGTTAATTGAATATGAGCTCTAAAAAAAGGATTTTAAGGGGCAGGGGAGACAGCTCAGTGGAAAAAATGCTTTTAAACGGTGTACCTTGATTCTGATCCCCAGAGCTCATGAAAAGCTGGACATTGTGGCAGGCATCTGTAATCCCAGTGTATCTATGGAACAAGGGTGGGAGAGATGGGAGAATGTCCCAGAGGCTTCTAGACCAGCTGGCCAAGTGTGTACAGCAGTGATCAAGGTGAGACCTGGCTTCAAAATAGACCGACGGTGAGGCTGACACCCACTTCTCCTCTGACCTGCACGTGCACACAGTCACCCATACAAACACATTGAGAGAGAGAGAGAGAGAGAGAGAGAGAGAGAGAGAGAGAGAGAGAGAAAGAGAGAGAGAGAGAATTAAAAAAATTACAAGCAACACCACGAGCTCCAGAGAGAATTCAAAAGTTGTGCCGCCATCCTGGGAACTCCTTCCCTATTTCTGAAGGCCAACATCTTTTCTCCCCTGAAGCTTTGTCGCCCCTGTAACACATTTCTAGGGCTATTCATGTAACTGAGCAGATATGACCCTACATCCATATGTCTTCCAACCTCCACCTATGTCAGGGAACCCAGCAAACTGCTGGAGACCAGAGTGGCCTCCTCTACTGCCCCCACTCAGGGGAGTACAGAGGGAGTGTTGCTATAGAAATGCAGCTTACCTCATTCAATCTGAATTTTAGATATATAGCAAATAACTGTGGGATGTTCTTATAAAGAAAAAGACTCATCATTTCTCTGAAATTCAGATTTAGTTTAGAATTCTATATTTTACCTGTCAAACATTGGCATAGGGTGAGTTTCTTCTCTCTCTAAATCTATGATCCTGGCCCATCCAGAGTTCATGGCCTGGTCCAGACCTGGCTGTAGATGTGTGTCCTATTCCTGGTCAGGAGACTCACACAAGAGCCTTACCATCCTCTCTGTCCAGTGTGTGCACACCATGCAGACACGCATCACCTTGAGGTGAGGCAGAGACCCACAAGTGCAAAGCCTAGCCCTTTACATACAGGGAGGCACTCCTAAGAGAAGGGCTCAGCACCAACATCTGCATCCCCAATCTACCAAGCCAAGAACTCCAGAGGGAGAGACCCAGTATGGGTGGAGGCAGGGGAGCTCTGTCTTTTGTCCTGTCTTCTAGAGTGGTACCTTGTAACCCCTCCACAGGTTATCACAGTCCATCTGTCAGAGCTGACCTCTGCCTGGCATCTGTTGCTCTCTATTACCTGGCCGCTGAGGAGGTATGTCCCTGGGTCTATGGGTTTCCTATGGCCTGAGGTACAGGAAAGGACAGAGATGTGGGGGACAGAGAAATCTTAGTTCACGTCTCTCACTCCCTCCAATCAACTGTGTGATTCTGCATCAACCGAGTTTCAGTTTGCTCATTTGTAAAATGGAAGCAGTAATGTTTCCTGTAGTTCCTGAGTTGATTACATGAAATAATGTAGGCTAAGGCCTAGTGACGTGTATGGCACCCATGCCAATTTCCTCCCCAGTGTGTGTAGCAGTGAAAACCCAGGCATTAAATCCACATGCTCTTGGACAAAGCTGACTGTTTACGCACAGCTATCAGAGCCTCCTCACTCTGGCTGCAAGCAGTGCAGGGTGGGGTGAACCTCGCCTTGCTAATTGATTCAATAGCCTTGACCTGCCAAGCTCTGTCTCCCTGCCGTGCCTTTCCCTTGGTCGTTTGGAAGGTTCTGCAAAGATTGCCATCAGCAAGGCTAGCCAGCCATAGTCTTGAGTGGATCACACCAGTAATTTGCTGTGATGGATAGAGTGCCTCCGACTGCCTGTGTGATTGTGGTGAGCAGCTGCCAGTGTGGTGGAGCTACTCTGCTGAGGAAATTCAGACTCTCAGGGAGCAAGACGCTGCCCAAGCCACCATCGTTCCAAAATTAGACCTTTCCTCCACTCCATCATTACATGGGTAAGCAGTCAGAACATTTCCTGAATACGAACCACAGATCAGAAGTGATTTATAGAAACATCCACATGTGTAGATGGGTGGCAGAGCGAGGAAGGGAGCCTGGACTTGGCCCCAGACCAGCCACAGCCTCCTCAGCCACAGGCAGCAAAACAATCATTCTCCCTGCACCACAGGACAGGGCAGAAACCCAGTCTCCTGGGAAGAGGAATAGAAAGGCTTTTGGATTCACAAAATCGCTTTTGGATGCACTTACAGCACATATAAAAATTCAGCCCCTTGGTCTTCTATAGACACACTGATTGAGACAGTCTAGTGTGGACCTGGGTTCTATGCTTCTGGCAGGCTGCCTCCCTAACAGTTTTCAAAGTGGGCTGCAAATGACAGCCACCCCGTGGAGCTGTAGAATACAGATGTACCTCAGTTGACCATGGGTCACAACCAAGAATCCTTCCATCAGTTAGTTAAAAATGCATGTTCTGCACCTCTGGCATCCTAGTTCATCAACACAGACCACCATGGAGTGTCAATTGTCTACTCTCTTGATCCCAATGCTGTCTGGGATCCCAAGAGAGAACCAAACTTCACATTGCTAGGCTGGGAAAAGAAGAAAATTCTGAACCCCAAGTTCTACTAACTGCATATTAGTTGAAAAACTACAAGCTGAACTATTATAAGTTGGGGGCTCTATCCAGATACACAGGATGCATCCAAGACCAGTTCAATCAGTCCCTGGGGAGGGGCAAGGATACCAATGTGCAAACCCCAGATCATGAGTGAAACCAGGCAAGTGTGGAAAACACAGGTCTATGAGTAAAAGCCCCGTTCCTCTTTTACTTGGTGTCATCAAACAGAAGCCCAGGTTCTCAGGGGTTCAGCCTATGAGGACAGTTCTGAGTGCTTGTTCTGAAGTCTGTCTGACTGACTACTGGAGTCACCTGGGTTATTGATTTGTCTCAGACAGCTGTCTAGAACTCAATTCAGATTCACTGAACCATACCCACCCTTTTGAAGGTTCATAGGTCATAGAAGATTTATGAAAGGTCAAATTCTCAAACATAATTATGTAGGAAGCATGAGGGTTTTGAGCTTTGCTATGAGGAAATTTCGTGGCGACTGTGCACCTCTAACTGTAGTTTTGAGGTTTGCATTAGCTGGGCAGATGGCTCAGTGGGTAAAGCGTTTGCTGCAGCAAGCATGAAGAACTGAGTTCGAATCTCCCAGTGTCCACCTAAAATACCAGGAGTGCACTTGTAATCCCAATGCTGGGGAGGTGGAGACAGAGAATGACTGCGCTCGACACATTGGCTAGCTGAATGGGTCAAGTTCTAGGTTCAGTGAGAGAACCTGTCTTGAAGCCAAGGTGAGGAGAGGCTAACGCAAGTGTCCAATCTTGTCTGAATCTTTCTGTGGCTTCCAGACACATCACATGTTCATGCAGGTGCACACACACACACACACACACACACACACACACACACACACCACATACATTGCACAAAGGTTTATTAGGTGTTTGGTAATTATTAAAAAAAAACCAAGTCCCTCTAAGTTTCTTACCTTGTGCTTCCTGGAGTTTAACCCTATCTAGAGCTGGGGTCCAATGACTCAGACTTTCAGGTTGATTTTCCTGTATTGGTACCACTTCTACCCAAGGCACAAAAAAATCCAAAGTCTCCCTGGGATCCCAAGCACCACAGAGAGAAGTTGGCAACTGAATGAGCTCAAGGAGTCCCAGCATCTCTGTTCTCCCAGGCCCACGGGCTCCTGTGGATGAGGCGCTCCCTGGTGACTGTGGCCATGATCATTTGTGATCAGAAAGGAGCCTTGGGCCAGGAGGGCCTGGGTGCAGCTCCCTCCTGTGGTCTGAGTGAGCGGGGCCTGGGTTTATCTCAGTCAGGGCTTCTCTCAAACATGAATTTCTCAGCGAGTTCCTTAATTTTTATTTTCAACCCTGCCAAGGGCAGATTAAACGGCTACATGAATGGGAAAATGCAAGAGGCTTTGAAACAGATGGTTGGCTGTGTGGGTGCGGTGACTTGCCAAGTGCTGGATTGGGTTGCCATATGAATGAAAATCCCACCGTGCCTGGGTTTTCATTCCTGTCACCTATGGATGACAGCGACTCCCCTGTGCCCCTGGCAGTAGGGCCTGGAGCAGTTACCCGCTATCATTCACCTCCCATCAGGGCTTAGCTCCTTCCCTCTCTGGATTTTCCTGGTTCCTTTCTCTGAAAGGGAGTGTCATTCTAGACTGATTTCCTGATGGTGTAAATGATTTAGCAGGGCTGATGAATTTCAAAAGAGCTGCAGATGGGTTTAAGGTTCCTAATGAATGTGACAGTCACCGGTGCCAAACATTTTGCCTACTTGCATTTAGGTTGAAAACGAGCTTGAATAGTACTCACCAAGGATACTTCTTTGATTATGCATTATAACATCTAAAGTCAGTAGTCAGGAGTGTCGGAAAGCTATGGAACAGATGAGGAGTTGTGTTCCCTGCCATGTGCTGGAAACACAGGAGTCACAAAGATCCAGGTTCGAATCCCAACTCTGCTATTCACAAAAGGTGTGAAGGTGGATATGCTATATACTAGCATTCATAATTCCACAAATAGTTACTAGGTATCTACTGTGTAGAAAGACATCACTGTGTGTTGGGGATCCAGAGGCCATAGAAACACAGGCGAAATAAAGGGAAGTTTCCAGGGGCCGGTATGAGTCAGACTGACTAAAGTTGATTTGCCTTTATTAACAGGAATCAACAGGGCAGTGCTGAAATATCTTTCAACTCTTTTTGCTAATCCAAGTTCTAGAGAGCTGCTGTGATTACCACCAGGATTTTAAAACCATAAATGCATGTACGCATCATCTTATCCTCCTTTATTAATCTTCCCTTAATATTGTATTCTAGAAGGAAGTCATTAGTTTTCATTTTCTCCCTTCTCCCTCCTTTATTTCTTCCTCCCTTCCTTCTTCCTTCCATCCCTCCCTCCCTCTGTCTTTCCCT
>PVHP010015162.1:0-37886 GCA_004024765.1 Zapus hudsonius
AATGAATAAATAAATATTTAAAAAAAACTGGCTACTGCTTGTACAATTCATTACCCCCTATCCCATGGACTGGTCCAGCAATCCTACTGAGGAGAGCCCCCATCAGGTTGGGCACAGGGAGGAGGGAAATGGGGGTACCATCACAAGACTTGCTCATACAATGTATCTAATTGTTAACAATAAATAAGTTAAAAAAAGAATTGGCAGGCTGGAGAGATGGCTCAGCGGTTAAGGCACTTGCCTCCAGTGCCTAAGGCCCAGGGTTCAATTCCCCAGGACCCACATAAGCCAGACCCACAAGGTGGTGACCCTGGTGCATTCTCTCTCTCTCTCTCTCTCTCTCTATATATATATATATATATATCTGCTTGAAAGTTAATAAATAAAATATTTAAAAAGCCTGTATGATTAAAAAAAGATCTTAAAAAAAGAATTGGCATCCTTATGAGTATATATAAGCCTCTGAAATAAAGTCCCCATGCTTCCTTTGTTTCCTGGACAGCTGTATTTTATTTTATTTATTTTTTAAAAAATAATTAATTTATTTATTTGCAAGCAGAGATAGAAGATAGAAGAGAGAGCGAGAGCGAGAGCGAGAGCGAGAGCGAGAGCGAGAGCGAGAGCGAGAGCGAGAGCGAGAGCGAGAGCGAGAGCGAGAGCGAGAGAGAGAGAGAGAGAGAGAGAGAGAGAGAGAGAGAGAGAATGGGCACACCAGGGCCTCCAGCCCCTACAAATGAACTCCAGATGCATGCACCACTTTGTGCATCTGGCTTTACATGGATACTGGGGAATCGAACTCTGGTTAGGCTTTGAAGGAAAGTGACTTCACTGCTCCTGTCCTGACAGCTGTCTGTTAGAGATGATGCCCACCTGCTACAGGTAATAAATCTTTCTCCATTCTTTGATGTCTTAGCTGTGCTTATTGTGGCTTTTCACTCATCAAGATGGGAAACTGTTGTATCTATTGTGACTCCACTCACACCGTGCCCATCATGCTGGATAGCAACCCTCTGGGATATAGTGGCCATGCGGAACATTATAACCCTGTGTGCTGAGCATAAAACACCTTGAAATTTGAAAATGATTATGAACTTTTGACATGTTACCATTTCTTCTTTTCTATGTTACTAAAACTAGATATTTTGCCAGAACAAATCGATTACCCGCAGTATGATGCCAATGTTCAAGAATCTCCTTACTGCGAGTACCCAACTGCTCAGTTTCCTGAAGCTGCACAAGCCCCATCTTTACAAAGATATTTCAACACCTCTAGCCCGTGTGCACAGTACGGTGGTGGTGGACGGTGCGGACTAGATTCTTGTGAATTCAATCAGTCCACTTCTGCAGTTGTTCCCAACACCGAAGACAAGTGTCCTGGAATAAAGTGGCCCAGGCCCACGTGTTCTTCACGATGGAGGGGGCAGGAAGAACTCTGTGTGGTTTGTGGTGATAAAGCATCCGGATATCACTATAACGCACTGACTTGTGAAGGTTGCAAAGGTAAGGACCAAGCTAAACCAAAACTGGAATCTTGGGGTTTACCAAAGAGTCATAAAATTTTAGGCACGTGAAAATATTCTTATTCTTTTAAATGTGAATAACAAAACCAGGGAGAAGCATGGTATATTCTGAGGGATCAACCTGTGTGATCAAAGACATGAAAATAAAAAAAATGCATTTTAGGGCATATGTCAGTATAAAATCCAATATGTACACTGCAAAAGGTTTTTATATTCCTAGAAGAATTTGATGCTGGAACAAAACATGACATTTAAAAAAATCTGTTAACTATCACTGTCACATCTTTTTATGTGGTTGATATAATTTATACATTTGGAGATTTGAATTAAATGTCTTCTTGGATTTTAGGTCAAAAAATTCTTTTAAGTGTTCTTTCTGAATGGAATTTAAAGATTCAACAGTGAAGATCAATATACACAATGGCATTTGCAAAGAGTGAAACAGTATTTGACTTTCAAGCAGAGAGAGAGGGAGAGAGAGAGAGAGAGAGAGAGAGAGAGAGAGAGAGAGAGAGAGAGAGAGAGAGAGAATGGGCACACCAGGGCCACCAGTCTCTGCAAGCTCCCAATGCATGTGCCTCTTTGTGCATCTCGTTTTATGTTGGTACTGGGGGATTGAACCCAGGCCATTAGGTTTTGCAAGCAAGTTACTTAACCACTGAGCCATATCTCCAGCCCCAGTTTTTGATTTTGAACAGTTTAGAAGCACTCCAGCATTGTTGAAGCTCACAAATGCAGGGTTTGGGTAGTAGCTATGTAGTAGATAGAGTACTTGCCTAGCATGACTAAGCTCTGGGTGTGATATTCCAGCACCAACACACACACACACACACACACACACACACACACACACACCCTGAACCTGAAAACAATCAGGCAATAAAGCATAAATAAACATTTAAAGATGTTTGTTAGAGGTTCAGGTTGAAATTTTCCTGTAAAATCTCACAATTTACTATTTGCAAAAAAATTGTCAAATGAGGACGAATGAGGAGGCCTTGTGAAGAAGGCAATGTTTGACTTACTTTTTATTTTATTTTATTTTATTTTGTGGTAGGGTCTCACTCTAGCCCAGGATGTCTTGAAATTCACTATGTGGTCTCCGGGTGGCCTCAGACTCATGGGAATTTTCCTACCACAATCCAAGTGCGATTAAAGGCGTGCACCATGAGGCCCGGCTTTGATTTACTTTTGAACTGTGATAGAAGCTGTTAAAAATAGGCTGCAGAATGAAACATAGTTCTGAAAACTTCAGCTGAGATTTTTATTTCCTTGGTTGACTCTAAATCTCGAGGCTCTCTCTCTCAAGTGTGTACCAAGAAAGAAGATGGAAGGTTTGAACATGAGGCTTTTTAATTTTATTTTTATTTTTATTGTCCATAATGAGTTACATTATTTAGTGGGCAAACAATGAGTTGTTATCCCCAATTCCCCGATGCCCTCCTCCCCATCCCCAATCAGCTGGATATCCTCCTCCGTGGGTCATCTGGATCAGTCCTTGTAGCATGGGACCATGGATAGCCTAGTACTCATCCCGGTTCTCCTGGCCCAAGTGTGTTGTTACTGAGGGGTGCCATGCCTCTGGATAGTCTCCCCCACCATGGCTCTCACAATCTTTCTGCCCCCTCTTCCACTCAATTCCCTGAGTCATGGTGGGTGAGTATTAAGGCTGCTTTAAGGTTGTGAGCTTAGGGGTCTTTGTGTCAAAAAAACCTTGGTTTCCTTATCCTGTGTTGATTGAATGGCTGTGGCTATGGGTCCCTCGTTCCATTCCTCCTGTCCTTCTCTGCGGGGTTCCATATGGATCCTCCACCATATGACTGTGGTGGCTCATCTCTTGCCAAAATCTCAGTTATCTGCCTATGGTCGCGTGGTAGGATTAGATGGGCCACAGCTCTCTTGCTGCATCCTGAAAAATACAAACAATCTCCATGGGAGAGTGAGATCAGTCTAGGTTAACAAATATACACAATTCTGGATTACCTAGATTCTATTTTTAGCAGCCTTCTGGTCAATCGCTCCCATAGTGCAACTTGTCTTGGGAGCCCAAGAGTATGGGATTTGGTGCCTATCGCCCTGCAACCCAAGTTCCAGACAAGGGCTCCCCCTCACTAAGTGGAAAATTTGAAAGCTGTTGATTGTCTCCCCCAGGCCCAGGCTCCTCCATTGCACAAGTGCTCCTTTCTTGGTTTGCTTAAAGTTGCTCTTTTATGTTTTGTTTTTCGAGGTAGGGTCTCGCTCTAGTCCAGGCTGACCTGGAATTCACTATGTAGTCTCAGGGTGGCCTTGAACTTGGCGTGAGCTACCACGCCCTGCTGAACATGAGGCTTTGACTGTGCCTGGCAGCCTCATTGAAAGAGCAGCGAGGATAGCTTAGAACGAGAAATGGAGAAGGTCATAGGAAGAGAAAATGCTATGCATGGACCCAGGAAATGAAAGAAAAACCCTCCTTCTTCCTGCCAATCAAGGTCTCTTCAATGTCACCAGCTATATTAACTAGCAGTATTTGCATGGGAAGGTACTACAGAGGAGAGATGTCCAGGAGGGGTATATCTTCCTTTGTGGGTTGAAATAAAAATGTGAGGAGAGAAGAGAGGTTTTTTGTTTTTCATAGATTTATTTTATATTTCCACATATTCTGTCAAGGAACCCTGAGAGATGCTTTGTGAGATCCTGATTTTTCTGTAAAATATAATTTTAAAAATGTCGCTAATCAGTAATATACTTATAGGAAATTAGAGTGGTGTGGACATTCAGTTTAATTTTCAGTTGAACATCGGAAGGAGCGACATTGACATAGAATATATCAGTTAAGAAAGGATTAGATGGGCTGGAGAGATGGCTCAGCGGTTAAGGCACTTGCCTCCAGTGCCTAAGGCCCAGGGTTCAATTCCCCAGGACCCACATGTATTTCTCTGCTTGAAAATGAATAAATAAAATATTAAAAAAAGAAAGGATTAGATAACGTTAGAGCTACATGTACGTTAAACTGACCTTTCCTATTGAGGAAAAACTCGTTATATTGAAATAATCTAGTTAACTTGACTACTTCACTATAAAGGTATAAATTAATAAAAATGACAAGTAATAAAAACATATGTTAAACGGTGAAAATTTTTGTTATTAGGTTTTTTCCGACGTAGCGTCACAAAAAATTCAGTATATAGTTGCAAGAACGGTGGTCACTGTGAAATGGACATGTACATGCGCAGAAAATGCCAAGGGTGCAGACTGAAGAAGTGTAAAGCCGTGGGCATGTTGGCAGAATGTAAGTGCCATGCTGCTAGTAGTTTTGTCTGTTTGAGTGGAATTTAAAATGTGTCTTACTTTACTGAGAACTCAATACAGTCTTCAACTATCATTTTATGGGGTTTTTTTTCTCTTTGAGGCAGGATCTCACTCTATCCCAGGCTGATCTGGAACTCTCCCAGGCTAGCCTTGAATTCACATGTGCCACCACACCTAGCCCTTCAATTATCTTTTTCAAAATATTTTTTATTATTTTATTTTTTATTTATGAGAGAGAGAGGAGAGGGGAGAGAGAGAGAGAGAGAGAGAGAGAGAGAGAGAGAGAGAGAGAGAGGCAGAGAGAGAATATGGGCATGCCAGGGCTCCTAGTCCACTGCAAATGAACTCCAGACACATGCGCCCTCTTGTGCATCTGGCTGTATATGGGCACTGGGGAATCGAACTCTGGTCCTTCTGCATTGCAGGCAAATGCCTTAATCACTAAGCCGTCTCTTCAGCCCTCAATTATCATTTTGAATGTCAATATATTCCTTTGGATTTATTCTATTTTTCTAGCAATTGTTTAATTACGATATGGCCAATCACCAAGTAGTTATTTCCATAAGCCTTGCTCTATATTCCATTACTTTTGGTTTGGAAATAATCAGGTTTTCATCTTAATTAGACTTTTAAAAAAATTGACCTTACTTAACCTTGAGTTATATAATGCCTTGAGAAAGAGCAGAATTTAAAACGAATTGTTCCCCAAAGCCCACCTACTATCTAGGTTTGTAAAACAGTTAAGCAGTTAACACACAGGTGCTAAACATGAATTCTTGTGCAGTGATAGAATTCTTTCTAGTATACACGAGGCCTTGGGTTTGAGTCCTAGCATTACAAAAAGCAGACACAGTCAAAACTCAACTCCCAGCTGGGCGTGGTGGTGCATACCTTTAATCCCAGCACTTGGGAGGCAGAGGCAGGAGGATTGCCTTGAGTTCAAGGCCACCCTAGAGCAAGACCCTACCTCGAAACCCCCCCCCCAAAAAAATCCTCAACTCCTCAGGAAGAAGAGTTCCAAACTATTTTTTTAAATATTTTATTTATTCGTTTTCAAGCAGAGAGAGAGAGAGAGAGAGAGAGAGAGAGAGAGAGAGAGAGAGAGAGTCTGGCTTATGTGGGTCCTGGGGAATTGAACCCCGGGGCCTTAGGCACTGGAGGCAAGTGCCTTAACCGCTGAGCCATCTCTCCAGTCCAGAGTTCCAAACTATTTATGTATTTATTTATTTATGAGACAGAGAGAGAGAGAAGAGAGAGAGAGAGAAAGAGAGAGAGAGAATGATGAGCAAGACCTGGTACTTGGTGCTGCAATCAAACTCTAGACACGTGCTCCCTGCTCTGCATCTGGCTTTATGTGGGTGCTGGGGAATCGAACCCCAGGCCCATAGGTTTTGCAAACAAACACCTTTAACCTCTGAGCCACCTTTCCAGCTCTAGCACTAAACTTTTAGAATCTCTTCTGTATTCACTGTATTTTTTCTTAAATGATGTAATTTAATCCTTGTAGTACTACTGGGTGATTTTTAAGTACATTTTTCTTTCTGCAGTACTATGAATGCTTTCTTTTCCTGCCTAATGGCCCCTTATGCAAACTGTTATTACCGTATACTTAGGCTGTTATCTTAGTTTCCTGGCCATCTCTGCATTCTGTTTAGTTCAAGAAGTCCCTTGTGACTGTGTTGCTTGATACAATGAAGAAAAGAGCCAATGGCTCCTAAGAGACACTGAGCTCCATTGCCATGGTCAGGGCCCCACTCACAACCTATAGAAAACGCAGGTACTCCTCCAAAACCCTGCCTCCACATCATCACAGTGAGGGTGGAACTTTCACACGCCAAGTTTTCAGTCCCCAGCAATCTCGTCACAAGCATCTCCTAGTTCGTGTCACTACCACAGAGCTACCCTCCACCTCCAGTTCATTGGAGCTGGTTTTTCAGGTGAAGAGTCATAAACTCATTAAATGGATTTTTTCTTTAATAATTTATTCTCCCATTTAGATGGATGTTTTATTTTTGCTGTCCAACAAAAGGGAAATGTATTTTGTCATTATTATTATTTTTTTAAAAAATATTTTATTTATTTATTTTCAAGCAGAGAGAGAGAGAGAGAGAGAGAGAGAGAGAGAGAGAGAGAGAGCGCACCAGGGCCACCACCTTGTGGGTCTGGCATATGTGGGTACTGGGGAATTGAACGTGGGGCCTTAGGCACTGGAGGCAAGTGCCTTAGCCACTGAGCCATCTATCCAGCCCCATCATTATTATTTATATGCAATGAACTGTGACTATCATTCATTCTTGCTCTAAATATAACTGAAAACATTCTCTTTCCCTTAGACCACAGACTCTATGATGCTATGATTTCTTTCTTTAAAGAAGTCTGTAACTTCTCTTCATGAGCAATTGAGTCATTAATTAGAAATAGCTCTACAGGGGAAGTGCTACACCAGCGTTACTTCTGTGTAAGATTTTTGACAGCTTTTCTCTCCTTTTGTGACTTGCTTCTCAGTACCCCATACTCTCTCCTTTCCCTGCAGGCAACTCTTACTTCTCTGAGCTGAACTGAAGCCTCTTTTACACACACCTCTCTAGTAAGCCTTCCAAAATTATGAATGACTTCTTTATTTCCAGATTTTGCATTTGTGTTTTCAGTTCAAATTATTTTGACACTTGTGTTTTCATTCTTTTTTTTTAAATAGCCCATTTCTATTGATTTATTTGCATGGAGAGAGAGAGAGAGAGAGAGAGAGAGAGAGAGAGAGAGAGAGAGAGAGAGAGAGAGAGGCAGAAAGAGAGAATGGGCGAACCAGGGCCTGCAGCCACTGCAAACCAGGCGCATGTCGCATGTGCCACCTTGTGCATCTGGCTTTATGTGGGCTCTAGGGAATTGTACTTGGGTCCTTCTGCTTTGCAGGCAAACGCCTTAACCACTAAGCAACCTCACCAGACCCTATTTAAAATTTCGAGGCAAGGATTGGCTGAGTTGTCAAGGCTGCTGAGTAGTTGGTATTACAGATTTGCACTATCATGTACAGCACTGATGTGCATTAAATGGTTTCATATTCTGATATATTCCATTTTCTAACAAATAATAAAACCATTTAGAAAGGGCCTAAGGCTTTTGTTTTGTTCTTCAGCTTTCTATCTAATATTTTGCTATAACAAGTATGTTTTTAATACTTTTTTTTTTCGAGGTAGGGTCTCACTCTAGCCCAGGCTGACCTGGAATTCACTGTGTAGTCTCAGGGTGGCCTCAAACTCACAGCAATTCTCCTACCTCTGCCTTCCGAGTGCTGGGATTAAAGGCATGCGCCACCACGCCCAGCTTGTTTTTAATACTTTAAAAATGACAGATATGTTAATATTTGATTAATTTAGGAGTGATTTATGGTAATTGCTGCTGTTCCAGTAAAGGTACCAGTTGATGATGAAAATCCCTATAAAAGTAACAAGCCCAAAACAGAAACAGCTCACTTAATAAAAAGAATATCATTGCCTTTTCTTATTTATAAGGGGAAAATAAAATCACTTATTCAAAAAACCACCAGTTTCTCTTGACCTTATGATGCAAAAATCAAGGACAAAAGCCAGGAAGTTCTACTTCTATACTGACATTCCATTATTGCTTCTAAGATATAACGAATGTGAAAATTCTCAGGTAAAAATCTAAATTTATAACTTAGAGGTTAATTTTTAATATTTGTCTGGAATAAGTCTTTTAAAGTAGACAAGGTAGTTATGGCAGGAAAAGGGCAAAGAAATATAGTAAATTTCGTTGATGTGTAATGCACATGACAAGTCTATGATCATTTTTATATATTACAATTTTTATCAAACCCTATAATGTTATTTGCCGTACCAAAACATTGTGTGTGCATTTTTGTAATATCATAGGTTTGCTCACAGAAGTCCAGTGTAAATCAAAGAGACTTCGGAAGAACCTGAAGCAGAACTCTTTGTCCTCTCACACCAAAGTGGAAGAGGAGGGAGCAGGCAGCAAAATTGTGTCATCTACCACTCGATCTGGAAAAATGGCAAGACTTTTAATCTTATATGCTTTCTTATTTCTTTAATGGTATCTTGTTTAATAAGTGCGTGTCATAGCTTCTCCTCCTGTGTCCTTCCAGATTCAGCAGAGCATGAAATTGACGCAAGAGGAACGACATCTTCTTAACGACATTGTGACTGCTCATGAAAGACACATGATTCCTTTAGTGGAAACAAATGAATTTGTATGTATTTATTACTAGCAAGAAATAATTGGTAATTAACTATGCTTGGAGATAATAGCATAGCTAAAATTTTTAATAGTTACCTGAAAGAAAAGAACATCTATTGATTTTCTTATTTGTTATGGATTAGCTGCAGGAGTATACCAATGCTGAACTAATTTTTCTGAGACTCTCAGAGACAGCGGTCTTACACCTACATGGGCTGAAGAATTTTACCAGGGCACTCCCAGGTAATTGCCTTTAGAAAAATCATTTCATACTTAAAATGAATTTTATGAATAATTTATTTATTTTTTATTTTTTTAAATATTTTTTATTTATTTGACAGAGAGAGAGAAAGAGAGAGAATATGGACAGCCACTACAAGCTTCAGACACATGCACCTTGTGCATCAGGCTTTATGTGGGCACTGGGGAATTGAACTCTGGTCCTTTTGCTTTGCAGGCAAACACCTTAACTGCTGAGCCATCTCTTCAGCCCGTATGAATTTACTTATTTATTTTAGAGAGAATAGAAAAAAATGGAGGAGAGAGAGAGAAAGAGAGACAGAGAGAGAGAGACAGAGAGAGAGAGAGACAGAGAGGGGGGGGATGGACAAGCCAGGGCCTCCTGCCATTGCAAACAAACTCCATATACATGAGCCATTTTGTGCAACTGGCTTTATGTGGGTACTGGAACATTGAACTTGGGATGTCAGGCTTTGCGAGCAAGCACTTTTAACCACTGAGCAACGTCTCCAGCCCTTAAATTAATTTTTTAAAGAAGTTCTCCATTTTAAAGGAAGGAGCCACTAGAGAAACACAAAACCCTGTAATGTTAGGGCCTATTTAGAGCTCAGCTACAGCATTCTAGGGCTCGTACTCCAAATGTTTCCAAATGCCTTCTATGAACGGATTGCAAAGGTGTAAGAACTGTATTAATGACAGTCATAAAAATGGCTCCGTTTACCTGGTACCAGTTGTTTATGTAGCTTTCTTTTACACAGCTGTGAGCAAATTTGTGACAGAAACAGTTTATTTATTTATTTATTTTTTAAATTTATTGTCCATAATGAATTACAACATTTAGTGGGCAAACAATGAGTTGTTATCGCCAATTCCCCGCTGCCCTCCCCTCCCCCCTCCACTGGATAACCTCCTCCATGGGTTGTCTGGATCAGTCCTTGTGACAGGGGACCATGGATAGCCTAGTATTCAGCCAGGTTCTCCTGGCCATGCCTCTGGATAATCTCCCCCACCACGGCTCTCACAATCTTTCCGCCCCCTCTTCAGCTCAGTTCCCTGAGTCATGGTGGATGAGTATTAAGGCTGCTTTAAGGTTGTGAGCTTAGGGGTCTTTGTGTCGAAATCGTTGGTTTCTGTCTACTGGCTTATCCTGTGTTGATTTAATGGCTGTGGCTGTGGGCCCCTTGTTCATCCCGTCATTCTCTGCGGGGTTCCATTTGGATCCTCCACGATATGACTGTGGTGGTTCCTCTCTTGCCAGAATCTCAGCTATCCGCCTACGGTTGGTTGGTAGGGATAGATGGGCCCCAGCTCTCTCCCTGCATCGGCCTCCTGTGAGCGCTAGTCCTCAGTCCTCGATGGAGGCTTCCAGTGGTGAGAATCCTGTGCTGGGAGGTATCTGGAGCTCAGAGCGTGACTGCAGCTTGTGTCCACGACCTGGATCCCTGCTGAAAACCCTGACCCTTGTTTCCCGAGGGATGTGGCGTGTCTGCTAGTCAGCCCCAGAAACAGTTTAAAAGAGGAAAGATAGATTGTGGCTTACAGCTGCAGAGGGTTTGCTCCTTAGCTGCTTGGCCCCACGTGGCTTGGGCAGAACATTCTGGCAACAGAGCACTAGCAGAAGCTGTTCTCTTGCTGAGGCTTCCTCCCATACATCACCTTCCTTTTACAGCTGTTCACATTGCTTGGCCTCTTAGGCCTTCCTCTGAAATCTCCGTGGAAGCTTCCACGACTGTAATTCTTGCATTCTACATCCCCCCAAACTGGTTCAGCCAGTAGCTAGACCCATTTGGTCCAGGGCTGTCTGGAGCAGCCAGTGCCAGGTCAACTAACTCAGATAGTATGTGAGCAAGTCACCTCAGTGGCTTCTTTCGGATAAATTTAAATTTTTTTGGTTTTTCGAGGTAGGGTCTCACTCTAGCCCAGGCTGACCTGGAATTCACTATGTAGTCTCAGGGTGGCCTTGAAATCGTGGTGATCCTCCTACCTCTGCCTCCCAAGTGCTGGGATTAAAGGCACGCGCCTTTAATTTAAATTTTAAATTAAATTTAATTAATTAAATTAATTAAGTTAATTAATTAAATTAATTAAAAAATTTAATTTAATTTAAATTTTAAACCCTAGGTTGGGGAGATGGCTCAGCAGTTAAAGGCGCTTGACTGTGAAGCCTTCTGCACTTCATCCACATAAAATCATATGCGGGAAAGTGGTGCCTGAAGTGGCGTAAATAAAATAAAAATATAGAAAAATAAATCAATTTTCAGCACCGGGGAGGCAAAGGTAGGAGAATCGCCATGAGTTCAAGGCCACCCTGATACTACATAGTGAATTCCAAGTCAGCCTGGGCTAGAGTGAGACCCTACCTCAAAAAACCAAAAAATAAAAAATACTAAATTTTCAACCTTTGGGCCTGTAATGTCATCTCTAATGTCAATTCTTGAGGTGACCGCAATGAAGCATTTCTAATTGTTACAGAGTATTTGGCTTCTTTTTAGAGGCACTAATCTCTTTCATATTCCCTTCGTCCTCAACTTCTATCTGTCAGGGTTTTCTTCTGACCAGACTGTGCTTTTCAAATCCTTTCTGCTTTTTGCTATTGATTCTTACTGTAAATTTGGATAAGATAAAATAGCAATAACAACACATAACCTGAATGCTCTGGTGCCTTTACATTTTCTTCCACAAATTAATTAGTCAATTACTTAGAAATTCAGGCTCAAAGTTTTAGGGCATTGCCAGGTACAATGATGCACGCCTTTAATCCCAACACTCAGAAGACTGAGGTTATAAGGATCACTATGAGCTTGAGGCCATTCTGGGCTAGAGAGTGAGTTTCTGGTCAGCCTGGGTTACAGTGAGAGTCTGCTTAAAAAGAACCTCTGCTGAAAAAATAGTTTTAGGACATGTACAAAAAAATATATAAATTCTTTACCAGCATTTAATATAAATGGTCCCTAGTCCAATTCCCAATAGTTTTCATTTCCACCTGAAACCTAATGAGCTCAATCTCTCCCATCCACCTTTCCATCAGGCTAAATTAACCAGATTTAATTTATCCTTGCCACATGAAGAGAATTACTCCTACTAAACTATCCTGAAGCATTCCATGTGGAATCAAGAACTTTATTCAGATTTGAACTTATCTACTATGATATTCTAAGAGCACCTTTAGGATTCATAAGTAAATAAGTCATTTAACATGTTGAATAGCTGGACATTATCTTTACATTATCCATTTTTTTATGTTCTTCTTTTTAAGGATTTGAAAATCTGTCTAGTGATGATCAGACTGCGTTACAGAAGGGATCGAAAACTGAAGTGCTGTTCCTATGTGGAGCCCAACATTATAGTCAACAAGAATCAGCCTCTGAAAGTAAAAACAAACGAACAAAAACCAAATTTAAGCTTTAGTATAGCTTATTAAATTTAGCAACGCATTATATAACACAATTTATTTTGCTTATTACATTAAAAATTGTTTATTTATTTGATTGAAAGTGAAAAAGGGGCAGATTGAAAGAGAGAATGGGTTCACTAGGGCCTCTAGCCACTGCAACTGAAGTCCAGATGCATGTGCCACCTTCTGCATCTGGCTTTACGTGGGTACTGGAGAGTCGACCACGTCCTTAGGCTCTGAAGGCAAGCCTTAACATCTAAGCCATCTCTCCAGCCCTCTTATTACAATTTATTTTACCAGTTAGTATAGGAATAAATGCCTCATGATAGTTGTTTATAAAGTTTTAATACATTCATCTAACTTTTCTCTGAAGAAAGACATTCTTTGTAGCATGTTGGGAGGGTTTTCTATACAATCTCTATAATATATGAACTAAGCCTACCACCTAGCTTTATGTTTCAGTGACAAAAATTAACAAGCTGCCATTTTTTGGAAATCTATCCCTAATAGCTGCACTGGATTTGGAAAGATTGAATTTACTATTTATATAAAGATTAGAAAAATATCAGAATTCCTGTTTTCCCTTTTACTAGGTACAATGAGAGTATCCAGACACTCAGTGCATGCACTGGATACTTGTGACCATAGTGGTGATAAAAGTGTTTATTCTGTGGGAAAATTTTGCAAGGAGGACTCTTCTGCTACTCCAAATGGTAATATTGTGCAATACGAAATCTTATATTGGATGTATATGTTTCTCTTTTTTCCTCAAAGGAGCCCCATTTCATTACAGCAAGTATACTAAATCCTTTCCTCACAGGGAAAATCCTGTTCCCCTTCTCTAGGGTTATCAATGTGCCTCCTCTCCGGTTCCCAGCTTTCTCTTTTAAGGGTCTTCCCATTGTTGGCCAAAGTTGGTACATTTGTTTGTGTTGCGAAAGTCATCTGTTGTAGTTACCTTTTTGTTGCTGAGACAAACAACTGTCCAGAGCAGCTTATGGGAGGAAAAGGTTTATTTCAGGCTTACAGATTCCAGGGGAAACACCATCAATGACAGAGAGAAACAAACCACCACCAGCAAGCTCACACTGGTCTTTGTACCTCTTAGGGCTAGACCAAAAGATCTGCCCCCAATGATACCTCTTCTAGCAGGCTGCTGGACACATGAGTTGCAAGCTTAATCAAAAATACCTCAGGCTGGGGGGGGCATGCATTCACATTCAAACCACTATAGCCAATGAACATTCTATTTCTAGCCATTTTCTTCTTTTGGAAACATAATTGTAACTCATGCCCTATTCATCTGTGAAGCCATATTCATCTGTGAAGCCTAGTCAGTTCTTTGGGGATACATTTCAAAGTTTTCCAGGATCATGATGCTGTCATGTACTCCCATCAAGCCCCTCTTCTCATTATAATGACCAACCATTCCTGAGCTCCGGCCATTCCTGAGCCACATGATCCAGCTATAGAGAGTCTGCTAGCCCTCTGTGCTGATAAGGCATCGCAAGCTACCTCACTCCACCAATCATGTTGCTCCCCGTGCACCCTTGCACCTCCTTCTCCCTCCTGGATAAATGTCATTCTCCCCACCAAACAAATGAGCTGTTCACTGAAACTGTCTCCTGAGAGGTCTCTCTCTCGGTGCTCATGGCCACCAAAACCCTATTCTCCCAGATCTGTGGATGAACAGGGGTGTCGGTGTGCAATGACCCCCCCCCCCAAGGAGTCCACGGACCCACACACCAGAGAGAAGCTTCTGCAAGTCAAGGACACTCAATCCAACAGAGTCCTACCTATACACTTGGGAGAGAGTCTGCCATTGCTCTAGTCTTTTTTTCTCAAAGGCATACCTAATGAGCCCAAGAAGGAGGGTCAGATGTGGCCTTCAAATACATAACAAGGGACGTCCCTGCTGGCCTGACACAGACCCTGTGCTGTAGTGGTACAGACCCCGAGCCTTATTCTTATTCCAACATATTATTTGGAGGAACAAATGAGAATCACAATGTGTTTGATTCTGCACTATGCCCTGATGAAAATATTCTTTTACATTCATCTTTTTAGGTATTACCAACGAATTTTTCACCTCACTGTTTTACTTCTACAGAAGAATGAGTGGACTCAAAATAACAGATATTGAATATGCTCTGCTCACAGCAGCAACTGTATTGTTCTCAGGTAAAAAATCTTCAGCAGTAAAAATTCACATCAAATCTGGCAATGAAATCACAGTGTGTGATTATTAAATTGTTAATTGCAGCCAAATACACCAATTTTGTTTCATTACAAGTTCCTTCTCCAGGAGAGTATTTTTTAAGTTCATGCATCTTAAAAAGCAATGCCTTCTTGATATTAATCCCTTTTAGATGTTCTCTCATGTCTCTGATCTACTCAAGGAAAGTTTCCTTAGAGAGTTTCTGTACCTCAGTCTCCAGTTCACTCCTCTTCCTCACTGGTGACCCTCTACAGTCAGACTTGGCTCATTCGCTTCACTCCACCGTAACTTGTCAGTATCTTCAGGGCTTTGTCATTGCTGAGTTCGTTGGTCACTTCTTGGTCCTCCTCTTGACACATCAGCTATATCCGGCAGAGATCTTTTTCCTATAGCCATATAAAATATGCAACAAATCTGTAGCCTCTACCTTTTAAATGTTGCTAGAATATAATCAGTTCTATCTCCTAGCCATCTCCCTTTCTAATGGGCTTTCCAGATTCTGCACTGCCTCTCAAGAGTCTATTGTCTACATAGTAGCCAGAAAGTTCTTTGAAATGTAAGTCAGATCATGTCATTGCTTTCTCCATGTTCTTCTTTCACTATTTATTCTTCTGTGAAGAATCCACTATGTGTTATGTTTTTACTTTAAAAAAATATTTTGGGGCTGGAGAGATGGTTCAGTGGTTAAAGACCCTTTGCTTGCAAAGTGTGATGACCTAGGTTCAAGTTCCCAGTAACCACGTAAACCCAGTTGCACAAAGTGGCATATGCACCTGGAATTTGTTTATAGTGGCAAGAGGCTCTGATGTGCCCATACTCTCTTTTTCTCTCAAATAAATGAATAAATACTTAGACTATTTTATTATTTGTAAGAAGAGAAAGAGAGAGAGATAGACACACACACACACACACACACACAGAGAAACAGAGAGAATGAGTATGGGCACACCAGGGCCTCTTGCCACTATAAACAAACTCCAGATGAATTTGCCACTTTGTGAAACTGATTTTATGTGGGTACTGGGGAGTCAAACCTGGGCCGGCACACTTTGCAAGCAAGCACCTTTACCCACTGAACCATCTTCCCAGCCCTTATGTTTTCACTTTAAAAAATGTATATATGTCTCTTTTCTTCTCCACTCCATTCAGATCCAGAATATAAACTAAATGAAGGGCAACACTTTTTGCTTGTTATGCATGTTACTATATCTCTAGCAAAATGGTTGGATGAATGCAAGCTGCATAACCCTTCATAAATTCATATTTTATAGCAAGGACTTAAGCCCTTTACTTCCTATGGGCCTTAGAAAAATGACTTAATCTTTTGATGTTTCTAGTAAGTCCTTGACTACTGTTAAATTCTTAAAACTACTTACTAACCATTTCTTTTCTATGTGACTTCATGGAAACTACTTAATTTCTCTAGGAGGCAAGAAGCGTATCTGAAAAATTGTGGCAAAAAATGGAACTTTGTTCATAGGACTTGTGAAGATTAAATAATATAACAAGCATAGGTTGTTTACTTAACATATCCAGTATATATTAAGGGCTCTGTATATATTTGTAATTTTATTGCTATTCACTGCATTTTATTAAATGAATTTTATAGTTTCTATCACTTTGTAGTATATATCAAGATAAATATGATTTTTTTTTCAGATCGTCCATGCCTTAAAAATAAGCAGCATGTGGAAAATTTACAAGAACCAGTTTTACAAATTTTGTATAAATATTCAAAAATTTGTCATCCAGAAGATCCACAGCATTTTGCTCATCTCATAGGGAGGCTTACGGAACTCAGAACTCTGAACCACAATCACTCAGAAATACTTGGTACTTGGAAAACAAAGGAACCCGAGTTTATTGTCTAAGAAATGGAATTTAAATTCACATTGCTGAAACTTTAAAATGTTGAGGTTTGTCTTAAATTTTTTTTTGTTTTTTTGAGGTAGGGTCTCTCTCTAGTCCAGGCTGACCTGGAATTCACTATGTAGTCTCAGTGTGGCCTTGAACTCTCAGCCATCCTCCTACCTCTGCCTTCTGCTGGGATTAAAGTCGTGCACCACCACGCCCGTCTCTGTCTTAAATCTTCTAATCCTAAATTGAATGACTAATTTAAAAAGCATAACAGCATTTCTGTGCTCCCAATATTTCACCAAAGCATGGACATCATGAGGGCTCATCAAATTTTGTGGAATATTGGTTTATTAGTATATGATCACTTGGGATTCTTCTCAAAACAGGACTTAATCAAACAATGGATATAGTGCCCAGTGTCATTGCTCCTGGGATAACTGAGGATTAGGTGTTTAAGGATAGTCTGGACTGTCATGAGACCTGTTTCAGAAGAAGAAAAAAGGAAGCAATGGTTACTGTTGGTGCATGATTCCCTCAAAAGGAAACTGAAGAGTCTTTACCTAAGAAATTCTACTTTCTCATCCAGCATTATATAAATTATGAACAAGAAAAAGGTTAGCTAATAGAAATGGTTGTAATTAAAATAAGGCAGTCTATGCCCCTCATCACTTAAAACCAGGTTGATGGAATAAAGACCTAACATTTAAAAGCTATTCCTATGGAAGCATTTTATGATTTATTAAAGGAGAACAATGGCTTTTCAAGTTATATAATTTTATTGGTCTATGTTAATTGTACATACTAGTGAGTGAGGTAGTTGGATGTGAAATACCCCCATAGACTCATGTGTTCAAATGCTGGATCCCCAGTTGGTGGCGCTGTTTGGGAAGTTTGTTAAGCATTTAAGAGGTGGAACCTAGGAGTTGTGTTGCTGGGAACAGGCATTGGTGCTTTAAAGTACAGCCCTGTTTTCCACACTCAGCTGGCTCCTGCTCTAGCTTCTCCCTGCTGATGTGATGCTTGTCTGTCTGATCCTGCCATGCTTTCTCCACCATGTGAAACTTCCTTTTGAAACTGTAAACATGAAATAAACCCTTTCCTTCTATAAGCTGCTTCTGGTTGGGTGTTTTGTCCCGGCAAAGAGAAATCAAGTGCTATAGTGGGCTTCATTATGACATTGTCATATATGTATATAAGGTATTTTAATTATATTTACCCCCTCCCATGCTACCCATACTCCTACTGCTTCCCTTATGTTCTAATAGTCTCCCTTTTGTTTTTATATTTGAAAAAATAGATTCCGTCTGGGAGAGAAAAGAGGTGATCCTATTTTTTTCTGAATCTGGTTTATTTCACTTAGCATACTGGTCTCCTGTTTTATATATTTTCCTGAAAATAACATATTCTTTCTTCTTAATGGCTGGACAATGGTCTCTTATGTATATACATCATATTTTCTTTATCCATTTGTCTGTTGATAGACACCTAGGTTGATTCCATAGTTTGGCAAAAAAAAAAAAAAACATGACTGTGCAGATATTGCTATTTTATGTGGCCCTTCATTCTTTTGTTGTACAAAAGTGTCTGAATTTCATGAGGTTCCATTTGTTGATTATTGACCTTATTTTCATGATGACTGAGGTTCTATATGAGCCAGTTATACCACTCTCTGGCATATACCCTAAGGACTCTTACACATTACTATAGAGATACTTGCTCATTCATGTTTATTGATGCTCTATTCACAATAGTTTGGAAATGGAACCAGCCTAGATACCTATCAAGGATCATGAGGTTGTAGTACTTTTTCACAATGGAGTTTTATTCAGCCATAAAGAAAAAAATATGAAATTCGCATAAATGGTTGGATCTGGAAATGCTTATACTGTTAGCCAAGGCTCAGAAAGTTGCACATTTTCTTTCATATGTGGATCCTAGCTTCAAATGTTTAGAGCTGTATGAGAGTTGGAATAAAAGTCAGTAGTAGAGGTCAGGAAACTAGAAAGGGGCCATGAGGGTGGGAGGAGAGGCGAGGGCTTAAGGAGAAGATACAGTAGATGTGTAAACAGAGGGCAGAATACTGGGGGTGAAATGGTCTAACTGGGTCAGGGAAGGGGAAGGAAGAAAAGAGATGAGGTAGTGGGAGTAGGGTTAAACACACAAAGGAGAATTCATGATCCCCTACTCCATGGGCTAATCCAGTATGCCCACCCGGGAGGGCCCCCAGGGGTTTGGGGACAGAAAGGAGGGAAATAGGGGTACTATAGTGTATCTAATTATTGACAATAAAGTATTAAAAATTAAAGATGTTATCAATAAGCCATACAGAAACCTACTTCTTTTCTTATATTTTATTTATTTGCAAGCAGATAGACAGACAGTGAGAAGAGAGACAGAGAGAAATAGGCGCACCAGGGCCTCCAGCTGCTGCAAACTCCAGATGCATGCGCCTCTTTGTGTATTTTGGAGAAACCTATTTCTTTGCTAGCTAGTAATATATATCTTAAAAGAGAGAGAGAATATATTTGGGTAGAAGTACCCTGTGGGGGTGCATAATACTATGCTCAGAAGCGATAAATTATTATAAGAAAATTTCAGTTCTAGAGGTGGGATACTTTCCAGTGAGTTGTTGGTCAGGGAGGCCTCTGATGCTCCTAAAACATTACAGGCCATTGCCAAGGCACTTGGTTGCCCGCCAGAACTAGATGGTAAGACCCTATTGCTGAAAGACTTCACATTGTGCTTGGGCTGCAGGTCACTGAAAAATCAAGCTGGAACTGAGCTGGAAGCCTCCTCCCCATTAACTAGCTGTCAGGATGTTGCAAGAGCTGTGTAGCATGTAGCCTTTTGGGGGAGAAAAGTCATCAATGGCCTTAGCCAGCAGTGGACCCTGAAAGTTCTATGGACAACCTTCTAGGCCAAATGTATCAACTGGTATAGTAGTGATATGTCTTTTATGGGGGAAACCAAATGCTCTCTGATTAGATTTGAGGCCTGCTCCATGGGAAGGAATCCATGCATGAGACTGAAAAACCAATGAAAAGCCTGTGGTTTGGGAGGTTATAAGCTTTTGGAGGTGGGGAACTACTACTGTTTTCTGGCCAGATGGATGTATTATGCCAAGCAAAATACCATCTACATACTTATGCCCATAGATTAATGCTACTCTCACTTTTGGTTAGAGAAGCTTCTCTTTTCAGATGACAGTGACTCCTAGGGTGACTCAAAACTGGCCAAAGCACTGTGAAGAGGTGACAGTGGAGTGTTTAGCACGGAAACATCTTTCATACCTTCCAAGGCTCAGGGACCATTGTGGAAGAGAGTGATGGAAAGAGTAAGTTTTAAAGGGAGGAGTGCTTTGTAATTCTGTCTTGCTGACACAAAGTGGCTTTAATATTCATGACCTCACAGTGGCTGATGCTCCCTACAGTCTTGCATAACAGGAGCAGGAAATGATGGCATCAAAATAGGAGACTAGTTGGAAAGAAGAAGGGATTCAGTGGAGGGGAGATTTGGTAGGGGGGAAGGGAGAGTGGTGGGAAGGGATTATGACCACGGTATGTTGTCAATACGTATGGAAGTTGTCAGTAAAAAGTTAAAAATGTCCTTACCTATGCTTATATCTTAAAGTGCATCTTCTGCTTTTTGCTCTAGCACTTTCCTTTTCAGGTGTTATGTTAAGGTCTTTGATCCACTTGGAGTCAATTCTTGTGATGAGGAGAATAAAGGGATCTAGTTTCATTCTTCTCCATATAAATATCCAGTTTTCCCAGCACCGTTTCATCTTTTCTCCAGTGAATATATTGGTATATTTATCAAATATCAGATGGCTATATGGATTTATATCTGTGTCCTTTATTCTGGGTCGACATGTTTCCTCTACCATGCTGTTTTTGTTGTTATTGCTCTGGAATCTACCTATAGTCTTTTTTTTTTTTTTTTTTGGTTTTTCGAGGTAGGGTCTCTCTCTAGCCCAGGCTGACCTGGAATTCACTCTGTAGTCTCAGAGTGGCCTCGAACTCACTGTGATCCTCCTCCCTCTGCCTCCCGAGTGCTGGGATTAAAGGCGTGCGCCACCACGCCCGGCTACCTATAGTCTTAATTTTTTTTCTCCCAGGAATGCTTTGGCTATCCTAGGTATTTTGCGATCCCAAATGCATTTTTAAATTGTTTTCTGTATCTCAGTGATGAATGACATTGGAATTTTGATAGGGAGTGCATTAAATCTGTAGATTGCTTTTGGGATGAACCATTTTCACAATGTTAATTCATTCAATGCAGGAGCATGGGATGTCTTTGCTTATTTTTTTTTTTTTTTTTTTGAGGTAGGGTCTCGCTCTAGTTCAGGCTGACCTGGAATTCTCAAGGTGGCCTTGAATTCACAGAGATCCTCCTACCTCTGCCTCGAGTGCTGGGATTAAAGGCATGCACCACCATGCCCGGCTTGTCTTTGCATTTCTGAGTGTCTTTTTAAATTCTCTCGAGCGCTTTAAAGGTTTTCATCATAGTGGTCTTTCATTTTCTTAGTTAGGATTATTGCCAGGTAATTTTTTGAGGCAATTGTGAATGGGAGTAGTTTCTTGATTTCATCCTCAGCATGCTTGCTACTGGAAAACAGGAAGGCTACTGATTTCTATGAGTTAATTTTGCATCCTACTACTTTGCTGAAACTGCTTATCAACTCTAACAGTTTTCTGATGGAGCCAGTAGGATCTCTTATTCATAGAATTTCATGATCTGTGAGTAAAAATAATTTGACTTGTTCCTTTTTTTTTTTTTTTTTGGTTTTTCAAGGTAGGGTCTTACTCTAGCCCAGGCTGACCTGGAATTCACTATGTAGTCTCAGGGTGGCCTCAAACTCTCAGCAATCCTCCTACCTCTGCCTCCCGAGTGCTGGGATTAAAGGCATGCGCCACCACGCCCGGCTGACTTGTTCCTTTTCTATTTGTATACCATTTGTTTTCTTCTCTTGTGGCTCTAGTTAAGATTTCTAGTACTACATTGAATAAAATCAACTTTTAAATGAACAATTTTTATGTACGTATATAATATGCTTTCATCATAACTCCCTCTCATTACCTTCTCTTGTTCTCCCTTTCCAATCCCCTTTCACTAAATCCTTCCTTTTTCCCTTTTCTACCTGGATGTCTTGCATGCCCATTTGTGTGCGTATGCATCTACGTGTATGTGTGCATGTGTGACCCACTGAGTTCCATTAGGGCTGCATGCATGAGCCTGGATGGAGGATTATTCACTAGAGCACCTGCCACTTACCAGTGGCTACACTACTGAAGAAATATCTCCCACCCCCACCAACCACTACTAGTAACTTCTCTGGGAGGGAGGTATGGAACATTCATACCCAGGCCATTTTTAATCAGAGAGCTTTTCCCTCCATGTAGCAGTGTGAGCATGAAGAACTAGAAAAACATATTTAGAGCAAGTATATATACATTGATTCATTTATCTTTCCCCAATTGTAAAGCTCTACTTAGGAAGCTTATGAGGACTTGTAAGGAGGTCTCAACGAGAGTTTAGTAGCCTCATCTACTAGCATTTCTGTGAACGCTATAGGTTGCAAACATCCTGACCCTCCATGTTTCATTCAGTTGCTTGAAAAGTAGGCTATGGTTTTGGAAATATCCCCTAACTTTTGGGTGAGAGTTCCTAATGCCAAAGCTTGTCTTTTTGCTACCTATAGTGTAAAATATTTGTCTAAATTGGAAATTCCCCAGGTTGACAAAAATAACTCTAGCTTTTGAAAACATTGTTGTCACTGGCTCATTGAATCTTTGGCTTGGGAATTTTTCTAGGCAATAGTTACTACACAAATCCATTTAGATTTCCCCATGTCTAAATGAATGTTAATTTTTTTTTTGAGATAGGGTCTCACTCTAGCCCAATCTGACCTGGAATTCACTCTTTAGTCCCAGGCTTACCTCAAACTCACAGCAGTTCTCCTACCTCTGCCTCTCGAGTGCTGAAATCAAAGGCCTGCACCACCATGCCTGGGAGAATGTTAATATTTTTATCTGTTACATCAAGAGCTCCTGAAGGTATTATTGGTGGTCTCTGCGTGTTTCCAGGTTCTTGGCATCTTGTTCAAAGAATTGAAAAAGACACAGAAAGTGGAGCAGCCTGCTATAATGAATGTTCCTATTTAGTAATTCCTATATAATGTCATCTCGCCCCATGGGTTATGGGAATCAGATGAAGCAGTAGGTGTAGGCACTGACAGATGTGTCTTTGTTTTGCTTTTGGCTATTCCAGACATGTTTCTAGAAGACCTTGGTGTGTTTTTGCTTACCTTTCTGGAAGTGGAGTTGCTGAGTCATAGAACAGGTGTACTGCCCCACCTTTTGGCACTGGGGACAGACCTAGAACATTTTGAATGCTAGGCAGGTGCTGCTCACCTATATCCCCAGCCTGGTATAATTTCTTTACTTGTGTGCTTCACTTCCTGATCTTGGTGGTGGATACCAGGGTGTCTTCTTTTATAATTTAAGTTTACATCTGTGTCTTATATAGCTGTGGATAAATATTTCACAATAAAAGATTTTAAACTGGGGTAAAAAAATTGAAGCTGCAATAAACTTTATTAAAGGTAAAGTGATGGCATACTATCAATCGGGGCAGAGGGCCACCTGAGTGGGAAAGGGTCCCAGGTCACTGTAGTTTTAGGAAAAGGAGAAGCTGGTTTCTACAGGCATAGTTCAGGTGGTTCTTTGGTTTGACTGGCAGGTTTGAGTTATAGTACCTTTTTTTTTTTTGGTATAGTATTTACCCCTTCCCACAATGCTTCAGATTTTAATCATTAGTATGCCCACTTACACCTTCACATAAGATGGTTCACTTTGGGAACACAGTTTACCTTACTACAAACTAGTCCAGGTGAGAGTGCTTCTCAGACTCCTGATACCAGATACATCTTGGAAGATATTTGAATAGGAACTGGTCAAAAAAGGGGTTTTGCCAAAGGCTTATAGGAGAGGAGAGACTTATTTTATTGTTTGAAGGAGAGTTTACATGCAGCTTGATGCAGGTGGAAGGTGCAGTGTTAGAAAGCCAAGGGTTGGCTGCCAAAGCCGAGGGGTGTCATGGGTTACTGTGATGGCTAAGTTTTAATTATGTTTTGTTTTTCTTTTTTTGAGGTAGGGTCTCACTCTAGCCCAGGCTAACCTGGAATTCACTATGTAGTCTCAGGGTGGTGGTCAACTCAGCAATTCCTCCCACCTCTGTCTTCCAAGGGCTGGGATTAAAGGCCACCACTCCCTACGATGGTTAAATTTTGTTGTCAAGTTGATCTGTTAGTAATCTTAGGTGGGTCTCTGATGTGGTTCACAGGAAGGCAGCTCTCTCAGTAGGGGGCAGGCTCTAAGGAAGCTCAGGGGAGCCAAAAACAAACATCCTTTCCTGGAAGGGCAGTACAGGAAGGAAATTCTAGAGACTCAGGGAGTCAGCAAGTCTGGGAAAGGGTTACAAGACCACGCCCTAAGGCTATATAAAGGGGAAGAAAATCTATCTCCTCTTCCTGCCTGTTTGCTGGTGTGTGTGTGTGTGTGTGTGTGTGTGTGTGTGTGTGTGTGTGTGTGTGTGTGTGTTGGTGATGGGTTTCTCTCTGGGCCTGTGAAAGGGGGCCAGCATGGTTTGCCATTATGGAACTTCCCCTGGATATATAACTTCAATAAATCCCTTCCTCCCATAATTGTGTCTGGTTTGGAGGTTCATCTCAGTGGTGTGTGTAACAACAGTTACTAAACTATTTATTCCATATGTTTGCCTGCCTCAGTGGTACCTTGCTGGCTATGAAGGTGCCTTACAAGGAAACTGTGTGCAGATTTAGTCCTTGAGGGAAGCCATCTTTGTGGCTAAAGGCTTGTCTTTCTGTATCGGGAACTGGGCACAGCGGCTGAACCCCTGGGATTTCACCACTGTACTTTCCCAGAGTTCATGTCCCAAAATGCCAAAGAATTGGACAATTTCTGACAGAAAGCATTTTCTTACCACACACATTTATAGATTGGATAGATAGAAGTTGTAGGTTGGAGTCAGTTCAGAGGATTTGGGAAAGAGATAGCGGAAGCAGCCCAACCACCATGTCCAGCCACCAGTGTGGGGAGAAAACGTGGAGAGTTTTAACAGAATCTATGCTGTTCAGCTAAACAAGCAGAAAGGGGAAAGATGAGAAGGAAAGATTCAGGTGGAAGAGAAATCCAGCCCCTCAGCACAGGCTGTGGAGGAGGGTTTGGGGGGGAGACCTTACCGGTCCCTATAGAGTCAGGTGTCCTTCTTATAGAACACCATGTGGAAGAAGAAGCCTTTGTCCTAGGGAAGGTATTTAAGTTCCCCCAGGTAAGTCAGAGATACAGCTGATTGGTCTATAGACTTGACCAGTCAATTTTAGCACATAGGTTTTAGTTCTAGCTAGACACCTCCCACTCAAGGGGCGGGTGTCTACAGAGGTGCCTGAACTATCACACTTCCTTCAGAGGTTTTCTTCCAAGGAGGAGAGGCACCTTTACAGGGTTCCTTAGGATTTTGCTGAGGGCAGTTCTTGGACAGTCCCCTGGTTTCCAACGGCTATAGCTAGGATTGGCTCCTTTGTAATCCTGTGTGTGTGTGTGTGTGTGTGTGTGTGTGTGTGCTTAGTATGTGTGTTGTGTGTTGTATGTGTATGTATGCACATGTGGTTACAGATGTGTGTGCCCATGCTCACGTGTGCAAAGGCCAGAGGAGAATGTCAGGCATCCTGCTCTTTACTCCCCTGTTTTGTTTCCTTTAGACACAGTCTCTCTCTGAACCCCAAACTGCTGGTTTTGGTCAAAAAGGTTGACCAGTGAGCCCAGGTATATCTCCTGTTCCCAGTTCCCACAGAACTGGGGTTATAGACATGTGTGGCTACATCTGGCTTTTTTTTTTCTTTTTAACATGGGTGCTAAGAATTGAACTCAGACTCTCCCAGGCCCTCATGCTTGTACAGCAGGAGCTGTAGCCACTGAGCAATTCCCCCAACCAAGAGGTGACAGGTTTTTATTTGCCTGAGGAAATGTTCCCGCCCCCCACCCAGGCTAAAGCTATTCAAATGAGCTTTTCTTATGACTATAATTATTTCTCCTGGACCTTTTGGACTTCTTAATCTTATTTCTAATGTTAAGTACTCCAAAAGCCAAGTTTAAAAGTTGATTTAGGAGTATCTGGTGAGCCTACTATTTGCTGTTGCAGTTCTCTACTAGTATCTGAAGCTTGAATAGCTAGCAAAATTTGGCTTTAATGAAGGAGCCGTCTCTCATGCCCTGATTTGTTTGTTTTGTCCTTCGTCATTAAGCAATAGCTTTAAGTATAGCAGTAAGCAATTCTTAATCTTAAATCTGCACTTCCAGTCCTAAAACTCTTAAAAGAAATAAGGTTAAAAAATTTGCATCTTAAAGACACAGAGCTTCACCAAGGTTTGCATGAAAGTAGAAAGATCAAAAGATAAGGCTTATTATGCAGATTTCTTTTTCTATTTTAAGAGCTAATTTGCTGAGAAAGAAACACCTTTAACAAATGTAAATTTCTCACTTTCTTTTTCCTTTTCTAAGGATGAACTCAGAATGATCCAGTATCTGATATACAGTCTTAGGCTTTCCTACAGTCTAGTCTCTAATAAAATTAGACTATCCCAAACCCTTGCTAATGGAACTGTGTATATCCAAAAGGCCAGTAAAGCACCCCAACCTGCGTGTGGTATGTGCTGATACCAAAATATGTGTGGACTTGGAGGGGTGTTGCTGGGTGACCTAAAGTTCTCAGGAGAGTATCAAAAACGAGCACATGTTAGTCATCAGGGTCTAATTTAAAGATAGGATATTGATCTGATTACTTTCTCCACAGCAGTAAACAATCCTTAGTACTAAATCTGCACTTCCAGTGCATTGATGCAGTATTATAGACTCAGGCGAGGATTAAATTCCATAGAGATGCAGGAGATCCCAGGCCCTTCAATCCCAATTTATCCAAGTTATCAAAGAATTGGAAACATGGACTCTGAGAAGGGTAAATTATGAATTATGAGGTTTATTTTAGAGAGAATTAGTGATGCAGGATTTGGGGGTTCAGGGGCCCCCCAGATTTATAAATGCCACATTTCAGGTTCTTTCTTAATCTTTCATGAAGAATAATAAAGTCAGGCTCAAAAAGTACAAATTATGAATTATTGAGTTTATTTGAGGAGAAATTACAATTTATGAAGTTTATTTAAAGAGAACTGAGATCTGGGAAGGAAGGTCAGAACACACTTTTTTGTGGAAAATATATTCATGAAAGACTGAAGTTTTAGAGAAAAACTGGACTAAAGCTGTGAGCACATGGAGAGCTAGAAAACTGAGATTTATTTAAAGAGAAATTAGAGTGCTTTTAAAGAGGAGTCAAGAATGGAGTCACTGGCATGTGGCATTTATGAGAAAGAAGCAGGTTTCTGAGGAAAGGTTAGAGGGGCCTGCAAACATGTGGAAGTCTAGGGGTGGATGCAGAGAGACTTGGAAGAGATATACATTTGCTGTGTGGTTTCCTGTGGAGGGAAGTCAGAGAACAAACCGAGAAGACTTAGAAGAGAGGAGCACACATGGCATCTGGCACATGCTTTCCTGTGGAGGGAGGCTAGAGAAAAGTTAGTGTCATGGTTTGATCCAGGTGTCCCCCACAAACAAATGAATGTGTTCTGAGTGATCCATCCTCAGTTGATGACAGTTTGAGTCTTACAACCTTGCTGGAGCTGTGTTGTTGGGGGCGGGCTTATGGGGGTTATAAGCCAGCTTCCCCTTGCCAGTGTTTGGCACACCTTCCTGCTGCTGTTTGCAGTGCTGTGGTGGAGGTGATGCTCACCCTCTGCTCATGCCATCATTTTCCCTGCCAGGATGGAGTCTCCCCTCGAGTCCGTAAGCCAAATAAACCCATTCCTTCACAAGCCACTTTTGCTTGGGTTCTTTCTGCCAGCAACAGAATAAGTTGACTACAACAGTTAGTGAGAGAGCCCACGTGGCAGATCCAGAGTGTAAATATGCACATGGTAGATATATGTAACTAGGAAAAAACTATAAAGCAGAGTCAACTTGAGAGGCTAGGATTAACAGACAGGGTTATATTTCCCTTCCACCCAGCCAGGCTGCTGAGTAAGAATGGGGGCCAAAAACTCACACGGGGATCTAGTCCACACAGAATAAGAGCTGACTACACGAGGTTTGAGGAAGGCAAGAGAGCAAGAGCCAAAAGGGCCAGAGGGGCAGAGCATGCATGGCTGCCACCTTTATGGGTAGGCAGGGGAAAGATCAGTTTGATGAATGAACCTGGAGGATGGCGCCCAGAGTCCGCCCACAACCAGGGCAGGGGTCTTAGTGTGTTCTATTGTGGACAGCAGGGGACATTGTAGATCAGTCTTGGTCAGACACAAGTTCCAGTTCTACCAGGAGATATGGCATGCCCAAGGGCAATTTTTATGTTTAGCCAAGAGAAAGCTATTTACTTTCAGGCCCTGTACCCCTAAACTGCCTCATTTGTTGTACACTTAAACTTAATTGGTAAAGCTCATCCCAACTAGATGTCTTTTTTATATCACTAAGGTTATAAATAATCTCAATCCAAGTCACCATTCGCCTTCCTGCCTTCCTGCTCAGGACCAACCAAACTTGGGAGCTTTCTGCTTTACTTTCTGAAATTAGTCTTTCTTAGCTTGTCCTCTGTCATGTCCTTGTCAATTCTTTTTGAGTTTCAAGACAACAAACCCAGAGCCACTGGCTTGAGACGTTCCATAGCTCTTGAAACTGGCAGAAAGGAAGGAAGGAAGAGAAGAAGGAAGGAAATAAGAAGGGAAGAAAGAGCATGGCATCCTCACACTGAATTTCCTAGCACGATTAGCCATCACTAGCCTGTTCTGTATTGTTCTAGGTGTTCTTGCTTGGGCACCCTGAGCATTCAAGCAGTGAGTGCGGGAGACACAGCCCCATGCTGCTCTCTGCATCTGCCTGAGGAGCTCCTTTTAGAGACAACTTATAAAGTCAGGATTCTCGACTATGCCATAGAAAAGGATTTCAGCATGAGTCAGTATGCAGTAGAGTTGGAGTTTGTTAGGAAACAGGTTTAGATTGAAGCACAGAGGAGAATAGAGGTATTCAGGAAGAAGACAGTGCCCAACCAACACATAGGTACAGGATTTCTCCAGACACACAGACACAGACACAAAGACACACACACACACACAATCAATTAATAGTCTTAACAATACCCATAAATGTTTTTGTGGCTTCTGAAGTTATACTGTTCCAAGGGTTTCTAAGAAACTTTTTGTAATCTTTTAATAAATGAGATTATATGGGGTTCCTGAGGTACATTGGACAAGATTACAAAATGATAAAACCTTAGGTCACAAGGGTCAAATGACTCTTTACTATATACTTGGATAAAAGGGAATTAAAGCATATTTTCCATATAAACAAGTGGGTCAAATGACTCCTAACTCTACTTGGATACAAGGGAACTTAAAACACATTTTCCATATAAACAAGTTGATAATCTTGTTTGTAAGAATCTCAAAAAGGCACAAGTTTATACCTGGGACAGGAGTAAGGTTGTGCTTGCTAGGCAAGCCCTCATCCACTGAGCTAAATCCCCAACCCCTAAAACCCAAAGGTTTATGCTTAGGTCTTAAGTATGGTTCACTGTTGTGGTGGTTTGAAATGGAATGTCCCCATAATAGTTGTTTGTGATTAAGTTTTCTACTTATTCCTGGCTAGTAGAGTATTTGGGAAATGAAGCCCTGCAGGATGGAGGAAGTATGTCACCAGGTGGCTGACCTTGGGGTTGAATCTAGCTCTGTATGTGTTCAGAGTCAGCTCACGCTTACTGGTGCTGGCTGTTGTTTCCCAGTGTTGGTATTGCTTATTGAGGGCACGGAGAACAAAGGGTTAAGGATGTTTGAGCAGGTGAAACCCCGGTGGTAACCCGGTAGGCATTTCCCAGCTCCATCCACCCACCCTGGCTCCCAACCCACCCCCAAAGCAAGCCACCTAAACCCAGGTTTGCACCCCAGCTGTGCCTAGAAGGTGGCAGTTCCTCTGCCCCCACCATATGATACCTGCCCAAGCTCATGTCCACATGCAAAGCAGGTATTCACAGGTTGCTGATTTCTGTCAATCTCCATTGTCCATTTCTTTCCCTCCCTCCTCCTCAATTTCTATTTAACCCACGATGCTTATACAATAAAGCGGGATTATTTGCCATACCTTCCCCTGATTCTCTGCCCATTACTGCACTGTAACACATGGGGAACCATGTTTCCCCTAGGAAGCTGTGCTTCCAGAGCTGAACACTGAATCACGGGGAATAACACGGGGAATTGTATTCCCCAGGGGATGGCATCCCAAGAGCTGTAACACTTTCGTGGGTTTTCAGACCCATGGGCATGCTTCCACAGCTGCCCACCTCTGCTGGAGACCCCGACACTCGGAGCAAGCCTACTCCCTCCCTCTCCACGGTCCCCTCCGTGCCTGCCACGGTCAGCAGAATGCCACAGTCACCAACATGGAGCGGGCAGCGCCTCAGCAGCCACTTCCAGAGCACTAACACAGAGCGGTCTACGCCCTGTGCTAGCCAGCCAGCAGCACACCTGGCCCAGGATGGCCCGCCTCCCTGGTGTGTTCCTCAGCAAATGGCACAGCCTGGTCCCGCACCCCCACTCCAGCCCAGCCCTGCCTGCTCGGCTGGGAAAACTCCAGGCAAACTTCCAAGACCAGCGCCTGTTTCTTTAACAACATCCCTGCTCTGGATGTGTGATGAAGTGGGCCAGCTTCTGATGCCATAATGAACCTGGAACCTGTAATTCTGAAATAAGCCCTTTTCTCCATATGCTGCTCCTGGTCAGGAGTTTGTCCCAGCAAAGGTGATGGCAACAACTGTTATTTTAACATTCTCATTTGAAACATCTTTACCTAAAGCAATATTATCTCTATGTTGGCCATCTTCCCAGCCAATGTTGCTAACTAGGCTGAAATTCTTGACTCTCAGTTAATGAGAGATTTCAACAGACTCTGGGGTGAAGGGCTTCTTTCCCTCTTCATGTTCTTTTGGTTTTCCTTGACTTTCCATCCTGTTTCAAGCAATAGTGCATTTCTTTATAATAATTTTAAAAAACTACTAGAGAGACCCAACCGCCTGATCTTCTAGGCTTTCATGAACTGAGAACATGTGGAGTCTAATCATGCATTTTGGTTTTGGAAAGTGTCGAGGCTGTTGCAGTTTACCTTCTATTCCTGGGACAAAGCACCTGACCAAAAGCAGCTGATAAAGGGAAGTATTGGCAGGGAAAATCATGGCATGAGTAGAGCCTGGACATCACATCTGCCTCAATAGGTGGAAAACAAGTTGGGCATGTTGGCATTTGGGAGGCAGAGGTAGAGGATTTCCATGAGTTTGAGGCCAGCCTGAGACTACATAGTGAATTCCAGGTCAGCCTGGGCTAGAGGAAGACCCTATCTCAAACAACAAGAACAAAAATAAAAGGTGGAAAGCAGCAGCAGGAGGGTGAGCCAAGCCAAACTCTAGCAAGGGTGAACTGGCTATAACACCCCCAAACCTGCCTCCAACAACATACCTCCTCCAGAAAGTCTCCACCTCCCAAATTGCAATCAGCTAGGGACCAAGCATCCAGAATACATGAGTTTATTGGGGACATCTGACTCAAACCACCACAGAGACCCTTTCTTCAACAAATTATTTAGTAACAGTTCAGAAATAAAGACAGGAACCAGAGCATTGGCAGGAGAAAATTTGCTACCAGCACTAGTGATATGGCTCAGTGGTTAAATTACTTGCTTACAAAGCTTTCAGACCCAAGTTGTATCCTCCCAAGCACCTACACAAGTCTGGATGCAATGCGGCATATGCATCTGTGATCCCAATGTACTTATGATAACAATGGAGGCAGAGCCAGGAGAATCTGTAGCTCAAGGACCAGTTAGGCAGGCATTGGTTTGCAGCAGTAAAGTCTCACAGAAGGTGGAAGAGTACAGACACATTGAGATTTTGAGGTTGTTCTCTGACCTTCCACAACTGTGAACACACAAATACATAAAAAGTAATTTTAAAAATTGAGGCAGTAAAAGCAAAAAGTACAAGACAATATTGAAGACGTTAGCAGGGTTCCCTGTTCATGAGACTGTGAGCATCACAGAAAGTAAAGGAAGGTAGAGAATGCCAATAGGAAAATCTCAGGATAAAGAGAGATGGGCCACAACCATACCCAACGTATTTTAGATCCAGATGTCCTTATCAAGGCTCACTCCTCTGTGTGTCTCCCTAGTGTGTTCACCTCCACAGGGTCTTGGGAGCTCTCTCCCAAATGAAAGAGTGACTCAAGGCATTATTATATTGATTCTTATATTGATATTCACCTGGACACCCAAAATCAGCCTCCATGACTCAGCATTGGTGGTATGAAAACCTTTAAGGGGACTCTAGTCTTTGTTGGTAATGACAGTTGTTGAACACTAGGGGTGGGTCTCTGCTCAGAGAACAAACAAACAAACAAATCCAGGAATGGAAAGTAATGGGCAAACCAAGGGGGTAGAGCTGAATAGCTAAGGAACAGCCAAGGAAACTCACCAACAGTATTTCAGAGTGTCCCTTTATGGGCCACCAAGAATGAATGCCAGTGACAGTGGGAGATGCTGTTCAATGCTGCCAGCTGTAGCAGCCTGAGCGGTTCTCAGAGACTTCTTAGGTGAAGCTGAGTAGATTCCTCACTTATGCAACAGGAAAGAATGTCAGGACAAGTCAGTATGAAGCAAAGCTAGAACTTATTGAGGAACAGTTTCATTAGGGGAGAGAGAGGCCGAAGAAAAGGACAGTATCACACCTTAGAGAGTGTTGCCTGTTTGGTCTTTTAATGGTGTCCCACAGGTCTTGTCTGCTTTCTTCATACTTTATTTTCCTTTCCTTATTATTGTTTGGAATTTCAAATTGGCCTACTTTGCCTTTGAGCTCTGATATTTTTGTATTTTGTCTTCCACTTGATCCAGTCTATTGGTGTTGTGATTTGAATGTATAATGTCCCCCACAGGCTCATGTGTGTGAATAACTGGTCCCCAGATCATGGTGCGGTTTGGGAAGATTGTGGAACCCTTAGGAGGTAGGCTTTGCTGGTAACAGCCAACCCCCCCCCCCCAAATTTAGGTCATTTCACTTTGCCACAGGTCAGAAATGTCAGATGAGTCTTGCCTGTTTTCTTTTTTCTTTTCTCCAATCTCTTCTTCCCTAGAGGAGTTCTCCTCTCTTAGGAGAGAGAACCACCCTCTCCTTTCAAGAAGGTTACGCCTTTCCTGGATGATTAAGAATTCTGGGAAGATTGCCTTTTCCCAGAAAACCTGACTCCAGACACCTCACATCAGGACTGGACTGACCAGTCTGCACTCCCATAAAAGGCCTTAATCTGCGTCTCTATGTGGGATTTCCCATTTTCTGGGAACCCTGTTTCTTCCTGGTTGGGCAGGAGCCTTGCTTTAAATTCCATAGCTCTAAGCTCTATCTCACCCTTCCTAAACTATAATAAAAATCTCCCTAAATCTTGTTCCCTGGCTTGTGGATTTCATTCCTTGAAATTCATAAGACAAGAATCCAGAGGCCACTGACTTGGTGAAAGTGTAAAAAGATACGTAGTGTATTAAGATATGAAAAATGTGAAGCTTAATAAGGAAAGAGCTATAAAACTGTGAGTTTAGAGTTGTGGACACTACAGCTGACAAAGCAGTTGTAGTCATTAAGGAGGTCAGAACCATTAAAGAGAAGCTCTGTCCTGGCCCAGTAGGAAAGCTGTCATGAGGTCCAGACTCATCCCATTGAAAGGTCTAGCTAGTAAGAATACACATTCTTTTAAAAGAAGGTCTGAAGGGGAAATGCCTCAGAAAGGATTTCTTGCTCAAAAACAGCTGCCTCGGAAAGTGGTTTCTTTCCTAAGGTCCTCCTGACTGCAGCTGAGATCCCTGGGGGCAGGCTCCATCCCAAGCTGGCAGCAGAACGTGGCAGCATTATCCATGTGGTGATTGTTTTACAAGCATGAAACATGCAAGTGTGAGGTATTTATAGAGCATTTACCACAGTACTGGAGAGCTCATGGGGCCAGGCCACGGTAGGGTTGGAATCCCTGCAAGGAGGCTCTGAAAGGTCACTGTGTTAGGTTAACTGTAAGTTGCAGTTGGAGGTGTCATGACTGTAGGATCTTTGCCAACGAAAGCTAAAGGTTCAGAGTGGAGGGACTAGGCTGCTCAAACCTTTTGGAGTCTAAAGAAGTTTATCATGGTTTCCAGATAACAGGTCATGGAACTGCAAGGTTTTGTGTTTGCCCTGCTAAGTTTCTGTCTTGTTTTGGTCCAACCTTTCCCTGATAACCTTCTATTTCTCCCTTTGTGGATGTGAATGTTTATTCTGTGTCATTATAGGTTGAAAGTATATAATTTGTTTTTTGATTTTATAGAGGTCCCAGTTAAGAGATTGTTTGAGTCTCAGAAAGGACTTTTTTGAACAGTGATGGGAATACTAAAGACTATGGGGACTCTTGAAGTTGGACTGAATGCATTTTACATCATGAAGTGGCTGTGGAGCCTATGGGATTAGGGGCAAACCATTGTGGTTTTAAAGTAAAATGTTCCCCATAGGCTCATGTGTTTTTACACTTGGTCCCCGGTTGGGCTCTATCTTGCAAGGTAGTACAGCATTTAGGTGGTAGAGCTTTGCTGGGGAAATGGGTCACTGGGGTTGGGCCTTGGGGTTTGATAGTCTGGTCCCATTTCCTGTTCATTCTCAGCTTTCTGCTTGCTGATACCCTGCCACCATGTCTCCCCATCACGAAACTTCCCCTCAAAACTGTCAGCTGAAAACAAACCCTTTCCTTCCTTAAGTTGTTTCTGCCCAGGCATTGTTCACAATTGATACAGTGAGGCTTCCAAGTAAGTTTTTTGACTTATTGAGTTCTTTATTGAATTTTGTTTTTACATTCTGCATTGTCTTCCTCATTTCATTCAGCTATTTAATTGTATTCTCTTTTAAGTCATTCAGATATTTATAATGTGAAAAAAAATGAAATTCAGTCTTCAGGTAATTGTATCCAGTTAGGTTACCTGGGTGGGACAGAAGATGCGCTGCTAGGTCAGTCAGTCAGCTTTTCTGAAAGAATGCTTCCCTGCTGCATTCCCAGTCATAGTTCCTCTTCCAGAAACTTCCCTTCTGTTATAGTTAACTTCTTGTTGCTGGCAAAAAGCACCCAACCAAAAGCACCTTGTTGAAGGAAAGGGTTTATTTTGCACACAGCCTCAAGAGGAAGCTCCATGATGCCAGGGAAAATGATGGCATGAACAGAGGCTGGACATCACCTCCTGGCCAACATCAGATGGACAACAGCAACAAGAGAGTGTGCCAGACACTGACAAGGGGAAGCTGGCTAGGACACCCATAAGCCCCGCCCCCAATAACACACCTCCAACTAGGTTCCAATTCCAAAATTGCCATCAGCTGGAGATTAAGCATTCAGAACACATAAGTTTATGGGGGACACTTGAATCAAACCACTACACCTTCCATTATGCATGGTGTGGGTGGGTCAGGGTTTCAGACCATCACTGCAGAGGGGCAGTCTACATGGACAAGACACCACCAGCAGAAGTTCAGTCTCTAGTTGGTGTCTTCCCCACCTTGCTGCTTGCAGTACCGTAGTACTTGGCTCTGTAGAATTTACAGCAGGTCGTTCTCACCAGAAAGGCCATATTACAGAAGGTCATATTACTTTGATCACTGGGAAGAATTGGGGAGGGGACACTAAAATGACTTTGGCCATAAGGTATACCAGGAGGAACACAGTAGGTAGATGGAGACATCACTGGGCAGGAGGAGAAGCCCTTTATGAAGAGAGAAAGATTGAGTGAAACTGTTAGACATAGCCAAAGCCAATATAGGACTAACCTACAAATTCATTTCAAAACCTTTCCTGTGGTTAAAGAAACATGCTGTGAAGCACCTGTCCCAAGTAATGATGCAAAGTGTGAATTGTCTGAAATCAAATGGAAAACGGAACTAAAATTCCCAACAAAAAATCAACTCAGTAAAGAAGCACAGATTTTGCCTCTCATAATTATGTAGCAAATCTGATACAAAAACAGCTAATGCTGCTGTGAAGAGACATCTTAGAACTTCCCAAAGCAGGCTAGAGAAACCAAGTCCATAAGGACTATGAATACCTATTTAAAAGAAGAATGGCGAGGCTAGTCGTGGTGGCACATGCCTTTAATCCCAGCACTTGGAGGCAGAGGTAGGAGGATTGCCATGAGTTTGAGACCACCCTTGGACTACATAGTGAACTCCAGGTCAGCCTGGGCTTGAGCTAGACCCTACCTCAAAAAATCACCCCCGCAAAAAAAAGAAGACTAATATTGCTGTGATGGTTAATTTCAATTGTCAATTTAGTTGGATTAAGAACACCTAGAGGGGGCTGGTGGCTCAGCAGTAAAGGCACTTGCCTGTAAAGGAGAAGGACCTGAGTTCAAGTCCCCAGTACCCACATAAAGCCAGATGCACAAGGTGATGAATGCATTTGGAGTTCGTTTGCAGTGGCTGGAGGGGCACACCATTCTCTGTCTCTTTCTCTCCCTCACTCTCTCAAATGAATGAATAAATAAAAGATTAAAAAAGAACACCTAGAGGAATAGAGAGACACACCCTTGGGTGTGTCTATGTGGCAATTTCCAATAAAGTAATAACTGAGGGGGTAGGATGTGCTCTGAACATGGGCAGCATCATCCCATGGGCTGAGGTCCTGGACTGGCAACTAAATTAAAAAAAAGGAAAAAGAGGATGCATGAGCAGCTGAGCACATACGTACATCTCTCTCTGGCATGATGCAATGTGACAGCTACTTAATGTTTCCATTGCCCTGCCTATCTTGCCAAGATGGACTGTATCAAACCAGGAGCCAAAATAATTATTACTTTCATTGAGTTTGTGCTGTTGTTACATATTTGGTCACATCAACAAGAAAAGTAACTGTTACAGAAAATTGGTACGGATAAATGGGATCATTACTGTGATAGAAATCTGACCATGTGGTTTGTAGTCCTTTGGAACAAGTTTGTGGGAGGAATTTGGAAAGAAGCTGTGTGTTAGAAAGACCCTAGAATTTTTTTTTTTATTGTCCATATGAGTTACAACATTTAGTGGGCAAACAATGAGTTGTTATCCCCAATTCCCCGCTGCCCTCCCCTCCCCCATGGGTTGTCTGGTTCAGTCCTTGTGACAGGGGACCATGGATTGCCTAGTATTCAGCCAGGTTCTCCTGGCCATGCCTCTGGATAATCTCCCCCACCACGGCTCTTACAATCTTTCCGCCCCCTCTTCCGCATAGTTCCCTGAGTCTTGGTGGATGAGTATTAAGGCTGCTTTAAGGTTGTGAGCTTAGGGGTCTTTGTGTCGAAATTGTTGGTTTCTGTCTCACTGGCTTATCCTGTGTTGATTTAATGGCTGTGGCTGTGGGCCCCTTGTTCATCCCGTCATTCTCTGCGGGGTTCCATTTGGATCCTCCACGATATGAATGTGGTGGGTTCTCTCTTGCCAGAATCTCAGCTATTGGCCTATGGTCGGTTGGTAGGGTTAGATGGACCCCAGCTCTCTCGCTGCATCCTGAAAAATACAAACACAATCTCCATCGGAGAGTGAGATCAGTGTAGGTTAACAATTATACACAATTCTGGATTACCTAGATTCTATTTTTAGTAGTCTCCCTGTCACTCACTCCCATAGTGCATCTTGCTTTGGGAGCCCAAAAGTACGGGATCTGGTGCCTATCTCCCTGAATCCCCAGTTCCAGTCAAGGGCTCCCCCTCCCCAAGTGGAATATTTGGTCGAATTTAAAAGCTGCTGATTGTCTCCCCCAGGCCCAGGTTTCTCCATTACACAAGTGCTCCTTTGTTGGTTCGCTGTTCCCTCCCAGTAGGAGGTGTGGTCAGCCTACTCATGGCCGCAGATTGTGTTTCGTGTCAATCGTCTCTGTTTACTCCAGCTGTTGTTGATCAGTTTCCCCTGGCAGCCTGTGCAGTGCCTTCCAGCACTACACTAACTGCCTTCTGGGGGCTGGATACCATTC